>JAHWFP010242876.1:10321-20622 GCA_023313725.1 Lithobius niger
ATTCTGCTATTTCGCTTGCTGAAACCGTATTCGTTTCGCCATTGTCAAAGAACATTTTGCCGGTCCCCAACCAGGCTGGCTAAAAATGGTTTATTTTTTGCCTAAAACATACTTAACCTGATAATTTCGCATTACATTGTCCTCAATTAATGTTTCCCTGGAGGCTTTTTAGTTGCTTGTAGACCCCTACTTGAATGACCCACTGCGCGTGCGCAGCCCTCTCTATATAAGCGAGAACGTGGTTGGACTCGGCATACATTTTCCTCTCAATCTGTCAAGCGGTGACTCAAGAGGGGAGGTAGGGCGGGGCTTAGGTTAAGATGTTTTAGGCAAAAAGGAAACCATTTTTAGCCGGCCCGGCTTGGGGCCGGCAAAACGTTATTTCTTTGTTTGTCAAACATATTAACCTGATAATGTAGCATTATCAGCAGACCTCGTCAAACTTGGTGGCGGGTACCAATCTGACCAGGCGCCCCGGGTTGCAAGCAGGCTTCTCCAAAAATTTTATATTAAAAAATTTGCACTTTATTCAGAACAGGTAGCTGAAACAGGAATCCGATTCACTTTCGTAGGGATTGGTGGCCCTGAAAAGGACAGTTGTTTGAATTCTTGCTTCCTTCTATGGGTGTCTGGCTTCCTTCTATGGGTGGCTTGCTTCCATCATGGGATGGCTTGCTTCTGCTTCGTTCTGATTGTGCTTAGGGGGGGGGGGAGGGGGTTGGCCACAGTTCTGGCTGCGATGATTGGTCTCAGTCCCCTCAGGTGTAGTCCCCTTCTTCTCTTGACATGTTTCTCAGGTAGTGCGAGGTGAATGTCGTTGAGTGTCGCCAGGAAGCGGCCTGTAGAATTTCTTCAATTGGGGTGGCATCGTGATATGCCCATGAAGTCGAGATTGCTCTGACCTCGTGTGCTGTTGCTCTCTCTCTGCTAAGATTGGCTTTATTGTAGGCAACGTCGATTGTTTAACTAATCCAGCGGGAAATCATGGTGGCTGAAGTTTCTCCTGTCTGGAGGCCAACGGGTAGGAACAATTGGTTTCTGCCCCTGCGGATGTCTTCATGTTGAGTTCTGGTGAGGTAGAAACGGAGTGCTCGGATGGGGCATAGAAGACGTTCTGGTTCATTCCTGTTAAATTCGTGAGCGCTGGGAAGGTTATGGGTTTTGATGGTTCTGATGGCTTTTGTGTCTTAGCTCAGAAGCCCGATCTTGGGTAAAGAGTTACTGAAGAGAAATTTGGGCCGAAGATGCAGTAGGTCGGGTCAGCTGAAAGTGCTTGGATTTCAGGGCAGCGGGTACTGGCTGCCAGTGTAACGAGGAAGACGGTCTTCCTGGTTAAGAGGTGAAGGGAGCTGTCTTGCATTGGTTCGTAGGGGGCCTCCATCAGGGATTGGAGGACGATAGAAAGATCCCAATCTGCAACTTGTCTTCTAGAAGTTGGACGATCGTTTTCAAAGGAGCGGAGGAGGGCTGAGATGCGGTAGTCGTCTAGAAGGTTAGTTTTGTCTGCTGCTTTGAATACTGAGTTAAGGGCTGAGCGGTACACAAGGATTGTTGAGCCTTTGAGCTTGTCGACGTCAAACAGGTCGGTAAAAACTCTTAGTTCTGGTAGAGTGGGGTTGATTGGATTGATCTCCCTTGCGAAACACCAATGAAACCATTTGGCCCAATGGCTGTCAGACATCTTGTATGTTGATTCCCAGGTGGCTCTTGAGGCGATGCGGGAGGCATCGTCTTTATGAATTCCAGCCTTTTTGAGGAGTTTGATGATAGTAGCCACGCGTTAAGGTTAGGCTGGGAAGGTTTGGGTGGAGTTTCGACCTTTTTTGTTGAGAGAGATGATCTAGGAGAGGAGGCAGGGATCTTGGTGTGTCCACCAGTAGAGACAGTAGGTGTGGGAACTATGGTGCTGATGGCCATAGAGTGTCTATAAGCAGGAACAGGCTTTGGCTTTCGTCCGCTCTTTGTAGTACCTGTGGAAGTAGTTTGAAGGGAGGGAACAGGTATGCGTACAGGTTGTTCCATGGATCCGTAAAGCGTCGACTGCCAGAGTTTTATCGTCCAGAATTGGGCTGATGTAGTGGAGAAGTCTGGTATTGTGCCTCGTGGCGAATAAGTCAATCAACGGGGTGCCCCCATGTTATGAAGAGAGATTCGCAAATAGATTTCTTGAGGCACCATTCCCCTGTTGGTGGTGAGCGGCGGGAGAGGGAGTCTGCAATGACGTTCCTGTTCCCTGCGATGTGGAGAGGAAGCAGGGTGATGTTGTTGGAAATACAAAGGTTGAGGATTTCTGAGATGAGGTTGTGAAGTAGTCTGGACTTGGTTCCCCCTTCCTTCTTTATGTAGGCTAGGGCTGTGGTGTTGTCGGCTTGTATTTGGACGACTTGGTTCTTGATGGTTGGGAGAAAGTGCTGCAGAGCGAGGAAGATAGCACGGAGTTCGAGGTAGTTGATGTGCTGAAGTTTTCTTTCCTGCCAGGTTGCATAAGTGGGCTCCCCAGCCATGGTTTGAGGCATCTGTGAAGATGATGTGATTTGGTGGGGGTTCGTGGAGTGAGACTGTTTTGGTGAGGTTCATGACGTCCGACCACCAAAGGAGGCTGTTGCGAGGGAAATCGCCGTGGAAGGGAACTGATGATCCGGATCGAGGTGAGGATTTGACCAGTTGTCGATGCGGTGATGGTGAAAGGGTCTTACCATCCAGCGTCCGTAGGGGACCAGTGTTGCTAGAGAATCCATCTTCTCGATGAGAGAGTTTAGTTCTCGTAAGCAGAAAGTATTTTCGTTTTGGAAATGACGAATGTAATGAAGAAGGTCTTCTACTCTGTCGGTCGATGGAGAGATTCGGGCCGATGAGAGATTGAATGAGGCGCCTAGGAACGTGAATTTTTGTTGCGGGTTGAGGCAAGATTTGGGGAAGTTTACGCCAAAGCCTAGTTGGTTGAGGAGATTGATTGTTATGTCTCTGTCTCATTCGAGACCGTGGGGGTCCAGGTTGTGTAGGGCCCAGTCGTCGAGGTATGCACTTGCTTTGATTTGGTGTTGGTGAGCTAAGATTGGTTTTAAAATCGTGGTGAAGGCTCTTGGTGCTGCGTTTAAATCGAAAGGAAGACAGCAGAATTCGTAAACTTGTTTGTTGTAAATGAAGCGGAAGAATTTCGTCGCAGATGGGTGGAGCGGAACGTGCAGATATGCGTCTTCCATGTCTATGGAAATTGTCCAATCGTTCTGCTTGAAGGACAGACGGATGGATTCCAGTGTTTCCATTTTGAAGTGGGGGTTGTCGATGTACTTGTTCAATGGTTTCATGTTGAAGATGAGTCTTTGGCCCCCTGATTTCTTTGGGCGGGTGAAGATGGAGCTGTAGAAGCCCAGTACCGGGTTTTGTTTTTTGATGCTTGCTTCTTTTGTTAAGAGGAGTGCAATTTCTGATGTCAGGGAATGCGACACTGGAGTCATGAAGTTCCATGGAGCGGTTGTTGCTAGTGGTGGTTTCGATAGGAAAGTGGGCCGAAAACCTTTTTTTATGATTGAGAGGACTTCTTGGTTGTGCGACAGGGCTCTCCAGGCTGGGTAGAAATGGCAGAGTCTCGCGCCGACCGGGAAGCGAGAGAGCCGGTGACCGTCATTGTTTGCGGCGTGAGTTGCGGCCGCCGGGAGATGAGTGTCGGCTGCGGCGGTCGGGGGTTGCGGTGGGTTTCTGGTTGAAGCGTTGATTGGAGCGTGAGCGAGGTTGTCGGTCGGGCCAAAAGGGCTGTGTCTTGCTAGAAGAGTTGTCGTGACGTGCGACACTTGAGGAGGGCGATGGTTTCTCAGGAGAAGGACAGGCGTTCTGGTACTTGCTCGGTTTGGAAGAACCAAAGACCGGATTGTCTTGTCGGACACTCTTAGGTTTGCGGTTGATGTCGAAATACGGTGCGAGTGTCAGGATTAGTCCGCGGAAGAGCGTGTCGGACTCATGAAGCGGTTGGTTGTGTAGACGATGTCTAGTTGATTCATTCAGGTTGTGTGCGGTTTTAAGGGCAGCCTCTTGTAGGAGTAGCGTGTTATTGAATAACGCCAGTGTGGCCCAGTTTAGGGAGTGGTAGGTTGCAAAACTCGCCTTTTGGAAAAGTAGTTAAATGAGAGGGGACAAGTTACGGATTTCTTCGGGGCTTGCGTCGGACGACAGCTTCTCGCAAAGAGCGTTGACTGCTGTGTTTAGGACGTCGGCTTGTGAAGCGGCTCGTAGGCTTAGACGTAAACACTTGTCGTTGTCGTACAGGACGAACGAGGGCACTTCAATTCTTTTGGGAATGGTAAGGGCTGATCTGAAATCCAGCTTGACTTCGCTGCATAGGAACTTACATTCCCGGTACATATCAAAATTCGTGGGATTAGTTGCGCCGTCGCCGTTAGGTCGGAAGAAGCTTGATGCACGGCCAGGACGAGGTGCTGGATGATCGGTGTTGAGCTGAAAGGGGTCGCCTTTGCCCAAGAGAGCCGCCGTAGCGCAGCAGGCAGGTGACGAGAGTCGTTGATTGGCCCAGTAGGCTGCGGGGTTTTGCGTCTTTGTCGCGGAGGGTGAAACCAAAGCCGGTTTTAAGACCTCTGTTATTAACTGGAGCGTCAGCAGACTCGGAAGGTTTATACAGGAAACAGTCTGGGACTGTATCTTCAACTGTCTTGAGGAGAGATGCAAGGGGAATGGTCGTATCATCGTTGTTGTCGTCCGGGAAGTGGATGTGCTTCGTGGCGGGAGGCGGCGTCAATGCGTGTCGCGACACGTTAGGGTTGACCGACACTGGTGAGTGCTTGCGTTTCTTAGGCGATGGATCGGAGGTGTGCGACACACGCTTGTGGCTGTCGTGGCTGCGACCCAGTTTTGTGTTAGCCTGTCTTACAGATGAAGAGCACGACAGGGGAGGCATCGGCATCTTGTCGGCGAATCGACGGAATACCGAGTCGACGAGGTTGTGTGCTTCGCTGCGGGTGATGCTGTGTTCTTGGCGGGATGAACGTTACGACAGGTCGAGCAGCGAGTTGGTGACCGACAGGCCCGCATGAGAAGAGGCTTCACGGAGCTTCTGTTTGGCATCTTGAAGTGTCTTACATCTTCTGCCAGGGCCGATAGGGCGGGAGGAAACGGGGTGCGTTGGCCGTCTTGTAGCGGGGAGACGTCGTCGTCATCACTGACATGCACGTCCCGTGCAGAGCCAGCGCGCAGCGGTCGTCGTGGACGGGAGGGATAGCAGGAGGAGAGAGAACAGCATCCGAGGTCGGAGCACAGTCCGACAGTGCGACATTCATCGTCGGAGATAAGCGACACGGAATCCAAATCCAGGTGATAGACGAGGTGACGGGAAGGGACCTCTGGAGGAAAATGAATGCAGAGTCCAACCACGTTATCGCCTATATAGAGGGCTGCGCACGCGCAGTGGGTCATGCAAGCAGGAGTCTACAAGCAACTAAAAAGCCTCAAGGGAAACATTAATTGAGGACAATGTAATGCTAAATTATTAGGTTAATATGTTTGGCAAACAAAGACAGACATTTTTGTAGATGTTTTGTCACGATTCCCTTGCTTGGCTTTGTGTGTTGCATGGCTTTCCATTGCCGTGCCTGGTGTCGTCTAGCGTCAGCTTACATTGTCTTTCTGTACATTGTTGACCAATGCAGTGCTGATTTGGGACACCTCATAATTCATCCACTTGCTCACATGTTGTGGATTTTGCAGCACGTACTTCTGCCTTTGCTTTCTTTTCTGTTTGTTGTTCATTCGCTTCTTGCTTTTGTTTCCAGATGTTGCTCTATCACGTCTTGCTTTCGTTTCCGTTGTTGGTCTTTCGTTTTCTCTTCACTTCCGATTGCATTCGTTTCCATCTTGGCTTTAGTGTCCAATGTAAGGATCGGCCGATACGACTTTTTACCGATACGATACGATACCGATGAAGGGTAAACCGATCTGATACGATCCGATGCCGATGTTGATACCAATAATAATAACTCACGACTAAAACTTTAAATTCCACGCAAATGAAACTTCATTTCTGATTTTGCATGGGTTCCAACTGTTGAGATTATCCATAAAGTGCTGAGCAGCAATAACAGCATTTTTATTCTTATTCCTACTTTTACTTCAGTACATTCGTTTTCTCAGTTAGATTTTAAGTTGATCATTGTAAAACTTAGAACATTGGAACTGTCACGTGCTACACGTTTTCATTACACGTGAGCAAATTGCTTTGCTTTTCTCACTTGGTTACTGCTTTTGCCGTTGCGTTTCTTGGCTTAACAAATATCTGTATCGGAAGCCTTACAGTGGTCCAATACCGAAAAGGCAAAAATACCGATACCGATATCCATATCGCACTATCCCTACTCCAATGCAGCTCTTTCGTTCTTCTTTCGCGTCATTAACGAAAATTCATATTGCAATTACTTTATCCATATTTGGAAATTGTTTGAGAAGAATTATGTTTTCCTTTAAAATTTGTTCAGGTACTTGGGGAAAAATAATAATGCGGTACAAAAGCTTAAATTGTGTTGAAATCGAGAGCAATGACCCACCTGACAAAAATTAACTTGTGTTTGAATGTTAGCTATGCTGCTTTCAATGCAAAATCTGCCCCTCAATAACATTGAAAATGTGTTACTACCTAGCTAGCTAGCTAACTAGTCCGCTCATCCCCATGTTAATTCCCATAGGGTGATTAATCATTGATTCCGAGATAACGGGAAGGCTTCCAGCTATGAAATTGGACGAATGGGTGCACCACAATACGAACTGCGTATCCTTTATGGTTTGGAGCCTGGGGGCGTAACAGGGATGGCATGGGAGGGCGCGTAAGTACGAAAATATTGTTATAACCATTGTTAGTATTGTCGGCATCGTCTCTCATTGGACGGCCAAAGTTCCGACAATGAGAACGTGTATACTAAAGTGCGTGCCTAGACACACACTAGTGTATCGCAATAAATTTAAACAACGTTGCAAAGAAATTGTATTTACGAAAAATAAACCAGTGTAAAAACAAAGCAAAATCAACAAGCTAAAAACTGGTAAAGAGGCCACCAAGTTGATAGTGGTTCAGCCCTTCAAAGGAGTCCACACCAAAACTAACTAAATAAAACAAATTAAAACAAAATAAAACCAAACCAAAAGCAGGGTTCGCACACATCAAAGAAATTCTTCATAAGCACGTTTAAGGACTTAGAAGCACTTTATAATGACCATTTGTAAGCACCTTTCAGTAACAATAGTGCCTAAAAAGTTATGATTCCAGTAATGGCTTGAAAATAACTTAGGTTAGGTAGGTAAGATCTTTTTAAATAAATGTTGTAAACTTTAAATACTAATCAAATGTACTGTACACTAACCTTAAAATTTTCTTTAAATGTAGCACTAAAAGTTGAGTTTTACTGTTGCAAATTAAATTACATTTATAAGAGACAAGTCATATTTTGACCACGTAAGTACTTGTAAGGTCCTTACAAAAGCCAAAATTGAAATAAGGACTTGTAAGCACTGTAAGCAACCTGTGCGAACCCTGCAAACGCCAATAAAGAGGTGACTAAGTTGAGAATGGTTTGGCCTATAGGCAAAAGGTAGTAGCAAATTGTTGAAAACCAATTTTTTGTTGACGTGGCACTTTACTACTCATCTGCGCGGTAGTGGAGTTGAGTCAATAAACAATTAAAAAAAGGAGTGATATCATATCAAAAACCAAAACTGTAAAAGGGGCCGCCAAGTTCCGAATGGTTCGGCCCTTCTAAGGAGTGATATCAACACACAAAAACATTCGCCAACTTAATTGCACCGAATAATACTATGGACGTTAAATGAAAACTTGAACATTGCTACCGAAAGTAGCAATGTTCTAGTTTTCATTTAACCTTAGAATTATTAAGCGGTGCAATTAGCTTGGCGAATGTTTTGGTGTGTTGATATCACTCCTTTGAAGGGCCGAACCATTCAGAACTTGGTGGCCCCTTTTACCAGTTTTGGTTTTTGATATATCCTCTACCACAGCATAATCTTTGGGACATGATCCTCAGCATATCATTCTTACACCCAATCCGACACTGAACATGTCAAACATCAATTATGTGCAAAAAAAATGTGTCATCCCTAATTGCATTGCTGGAAAGACTACATCACCATCTTTCAGAAGAACCTAAGTGTGTCCATCTAGGGTAATTAGACAGCTCGAAAAAGTACTTTGAAATAAAAAATCATCATGTAGTCTTTCGTCGCGACAACACCTTCCAATGGACGTAGGATGGTCCCTATTTGAGATATGCAATTGTGATTATCATTGCTGGAAAAAATACATTACCACTTTTCAGAAGAACCTTAGTATGTCCATCCAGGGAAATAACATAGCTAATAGAAGCACTTTAAAATTGAAGAGCAGCATATTCTTTAGCTGCTACCTCATTACAACAACACCTTTCTATGGGCGTGGGACGGTCTCTGAGATAGACAATTGAGATTAGCCTAGCTGGTAAGAATATAGGGATGCACCGAAAACAAAATTTGCCGAATACCGAATATATAACCGAATACTCAACTTGCCGAATACCGAATATACAACCGAATAGTTAAACTGCCAAATACCGAATATTCGGCACCAAACATTTACATATTTTGGCCGAATACCGAATTATTCGGCCGAATACTTGACCGAATACCTGTATATTTAAAAATTTTTGATCATATTTTCCTTCTTTTAGAAATGTCAGAAGACAATTCCTCACAAACCAAAAAGTAAATGCTTAGCTAAACGTTCCTACATTCACACAATTACATAAATGTAAAGTAAAAAATATTCGGCCGAATACCAACAAATCTTAACACTATTCGGCCGAATACCAACACCGGCCGAACACATCAAAGAAATTCTTCATAAGCACGTTTAAGGACTTAGAAGCACTTTATAATGACCATTTGTAAGCACCTTTCAGTAACAATAGTGCCTAAAAAGTTATGATTCCAGTAATGGCTTGAAAATAACTTAGGTTAGGTAGGTAAGATCTTTTTAAATAAATGTTGTAAACTTTAAATACTAATCAAATGTACGCATAGTTCGGCCGAATAGTGTTAAGATTTGTTGGTATTCGGCCGAACACCGAATAGCACTATTCGGCCAAAATCAGTATTCGGCCGAATACCGAATAATTACCGAATATTCGGTGCATCCCTATAAGAATCACTACCTTCAGAAGAGCCCAAGTATGTCCAGTTAGGGTAATTAGAGAGGTTACAGCAAAGGTACGTAGTCAGGAATACACTGTAATACCAAACGTACTATTAATTTGGCGTAAAATGAACTTGGACCATAACAGTTAACTTTATGTCGAATTGACAGTTACGATGTTAAAACAAAAAAACAGAACATTTTGTTGGCCCCCAGCCCGGCCAGCTAAAAACGATTTCTTTGCTGAAAAAGTACAATACCTGTAAATTTTTGCATTGTTGTCGCAACGATGCTGCCTTGTCTTGAGATTTCAGAATCAGACCACCGCCTCAGCCACCGAACTGCGCATGCGCGATTCTCCCTTTAAGAGTGGAAGCTGCCCGAGCTTGTTATCTCTTTGTCTCAAGATATGTCAAAAGGTGACTCAAGATGGGAGGCAGGGTGGGCCTTAAGGTGTTGTACTTTTTCAGCAAAAGAAACCATTTTTAGCCGGCCGGACTAGGGGCTGGCAAAATGTTCTTTCTTTATGCTGCAAAAGTACAACACCTGTCAATTTTTGCATTGACAGGCCGACCTCGTCAAATTAGGAGGCGAGCACCTTTTTGACCGAGTTCCCTTGGGTTCTGAGGCAGGCGGTTGCAGGTTTGGAGACGTGGAATATGGAGGGATGTTGAATTCCCGGGATCCCAGGTTGTCCAAATCTAAGTCAGTGACGATTGTACAATGGTTTTGATTTTTTTTTTTTTTTTTATAAACATAAGAACACTTTCCCTTAGGGGCTCAGAACACTTTCAGAAATGGTGGTGGAGGTTAACTGAATTATGATTGGTGTTCCTAGTGGAGATGTGGAGTGAGTTCATGGGAGTATGTAATTGATGGCCATTCAAGTGGAGTGACTTCAGGTTGTCGTACTTCGGTTTGGATAATTTGGCAAGCATGCACAAGGCTGGGGAGTGAGGGAGATTCAAGACGGCATTCTTCCATATGTTTGTTTTGGACGGATGGATGGATTGTGTGTGTGTGTGTGTGTGGTGTGTGTGGTGTGGTGTGTGGTGTGGTGTGGTGTGTGGTGTGGTGTGTGGTGTGGTGTGTGGTGTGTGTGTGTGTGTGTGGTGTGTGTGTG
>JAHWFP010242877.1:0-10157 GCA_023313725.1 Lithobius niger
CCCTAGGAGAAATGATGAGGGCCACCGCTGCGCGAGGGTTTATATGGGCAACCCGGCACATGCGTGGTAAGGTACGAGACCGGCAGGGAAGCGACTTCAACTTCTAGAGGATACAGCAGCTCAGAGGGGGAAACTGCTAGTGTAAATAAGGTAATGTACATTTTCGTCGGCTGTAAAAACTATATTAAACTATATTAATAATAACTACATTAATTAACGATTTAAAAGTTAATAACTACAGGTTATTTCGGATAGTGAAAATTCATGTTTTTAATTAACTAAACTATTATGTCTTATCAATAGTGCATTACTCCCTCTCCTGGATGGCTACACTGGTAGTCAGTTTCCTCATGGAGCTTACGGGATGGAGGAGACGCTCGGAATCGCTCCGCATGTTGTCACGCGTTTAGTTCGATGGTGAGAAAAAGAATACAGAATTTCAATAAATCACTTGGTTACGCCGTTTCAAAAGCTAGACGATATACCAATATCTCGTAAATGTTCGACAGTTCTGAACACTGGTGCAGGCATAAGCAGGAGGATTATCTTCTTCAGGCACACTGAAACTTCATGTGTTACTCCGTCAAACGCACTCCTGTGTTGTTGTGAAGGAGGCCATGACAGACTGCCAATTTCAGACAACACGGTAACGTGTGTGTGACGAAGTAACACATGAAGTTGCAGTATGCCTGAAGATACTCGTGCTGTGTATACCATCACCAGTGTTTAGGAACTATCGAAAATTTGCGGGATATTGTTCAATGTTTTTAAGTTCAATAAAACTTATGAAATGGAAGTTGTACTCACTGCCGCAATGGAAGGTTTTTTATTGTCACCCGCAGGAGGATGGGTTACGTCGGCACCCAGAAATATCACAGGTTCATTAAACACCTTCGGTCTGTAAGAGAAAAAAACACATTGTCCGGTATTGTTAAGAAATCTTGTCACAATTATTGTACCTTTCTTATGTATTTAACAGTGTTGATAGGTCAATAAGCCAATCAGGCTTCAGCAGTGCTACGATTCAACCAGGTTAAATCACAACACTGTCATTAGTGTGGAGTGAAGCTAAGACTTCCCTGCAATTCACGGGCAGCCCACAAACAGAATAGCATAGAGCAATCTTCATACTTGACATGTTCATTTTCGGTTCTTTCGTAATACTATAAGATTTCATTTCTCAACGAATGGGTTGTTGCAAACTTAATCCTATTTAGATGCACTAACATATCTATATGGCTAAAAGTTGTTTTTTTTTAATTGAAAAAAAAAAGGTTGGCTGTCAAGAGCGCCTAACCAATGGTTAGAGATATGTAATTTTCGTGAAATTTTTTTTAGCTATAATTCCATTAGCTATCATTTTTTCAGCTATAACTGCAGTAGTTTCTGCAGCGAGTGGGACAAAATTTCATTAATTTTTTTTTTATCAATTTTGCGGCATATAATGTAGATAACGGAACAGCTATATTGCTCAATATAAGCCCGATTTCAACTACGCGTAAAAAAAAGAACTTGACTTCACGACACTAGACTCGACTCGTCTTACCCCACTACAACCAGAAGTACAGCATTGCTAACTCTAATCAACACAAGAAGAATTTCAGTAACACTTCTGGTTAGTCTTTCTCATGATAAAATTCACATTTCCGCGAGTTTTCTGAAATTATGCAACATCAACAAGCATCTGCGAAAAACTGCGATCATAAATTTTTTTTATCTCTACCAATGGTTCACGAGGCTGCTTAATAAAAACATTGTCATCGCGACTTGTCTTCCAGACTACAATACTGTAGGACCAATTTTTTTTCTTATTGCTAGCTTAAGATTTGAAATTTTTAATAACTGTTCCCAGAAAACATTCCTTTGCTTCAAACCAAGACTTCAGTCAATTTATATACTTGTTATAGTAATACCATTTGTTTGCACATAAGCTTGGAAGCATTCTTTAACAAATAGTGCTTTTCGCTAATTAAAATTTGATTGCCATTACATGCAATAAAGTACCTTAAACCTAAAATGTGTACACTTCAAACACTGGATATTTGTTGTAAATTAGCAGTTTGGCTAACTGTCATATGAAGAACCCTAAGTAAAATTTCACCTTCAAAATAAATGTAGATTATCCATGTCAGTATGGCCAAAGAAAACAAGCGTAGCTCATGTGGCTTATCACTGTAGCACACTGCGCTAACACCAGATGTTGCAGCCAGTGTCGGATTGGGCCGCCCAGCAACCCGGGAGGCCCACCATTACAAAAAGCCCTCATTTCAATAAAAAAAACTGAGATAAAGAATAAATCACAAGGTTTGAAAAATGTGAAATGAATTCGGATGAAAAATATGGCATCTTTAAGATGCAGGAAAACGTTTCACATTCCCGATGTTTTCAATAAGAAAACTGGATTCCCAACTACATACGATCATAAAAAAAAATACACTTTTAAAATTTGAAATGAATTCGTATGAAAATTGCATCTCCTAGTTAAAGGAAAACACTTAAAATGTACGCCGATTTCTGGAATATGCTATCTTACAGGTTGCTAGCTTACAGGCTTGCTAGCTCCCCCCCCATATACACAAACACTACTGGAAGCCCTTGTTCAAAAAATAATTGAAAACTTTGAAATGAATTCGTCAATTTCATTCATACATTCAACGAAACCAACTTTTAATCACTGCCATTCACAATCAGACACTTCAGTGTGTTTACTGCCATTATCCGGAAGTCTGCTCCAGGACACAAGTTGGAGTATCTTCCATTTTGTGATTTTGTGAAAGTTACTGGATTTTTTTCCTCCTCCTTTCCGGCGATACGTGACAGCCATTGTATTATCTATATGTACTAGTATGACTTTCTTTGCGACTTTGTTTTGAAAGTGGTTGAAGGCTTTCAAAACCGCCTTGAGTTTTAGAATGTTGATGTGGTCCAAGTCCTCTGATGTCCACAATCCTGAAGCCTTTTAGTCGCCGATGTGAGCTCCCCAGCCTGCTATTAATGTGTCTGTCGAGAGGATTAAGTCTGGCTGAGGTTCGTGAAGCGGGACTGCCTTGGACAGAAACCGAGTGTCTGCCCACCATAGAAGAGTTTCTGTTGGGAAGTTCTCGTCTGCACGGTTAGTCGATTTCCCTGGGTGTTGACTAGATCCCGAGGTGGCTGTGCGATAGGGGTGAAGGGGTATGGTTATCCATCTTCCGTATGGTACTAGGTTTGCCATCAAATCTAGATTTTCCAAGTAGGATATTTAATTTTGCAACTTTGTACGACTTCTGGCTTAGGAATGTCTTAGGATTGAAATAGGAAGTCTTCGATTTGTTCCAGTGAGGGCATTACTGTGGCTGATGAAAGATCGAATAAGGTTCCTAGGCAGGGCCCACACATCAATGTTAGGGGCCTGGGACTAACTACAATACCCCCCCCCCCCCCCCCGACTGAAATCGTAAAAAGATTACACTATGTTATAATATTCGTCTACCACAATTGTGCTTAACGGGTTGGTTCATTCATTAATTCGGGCTGCTTACGTTTCAAGGCTTCACTGCCTAACAAGTTGAAAGGCTTGCACTACAGAGTTCCTGTTCCGTGCTCGTTGCCGTTTGATTGGAGTTGTTGGTTGGGAGTATAAAAAAAATCACAAGGCACACAAATGGAGTATATTAGTCAGTCATCAAAACTCACAATTACAAAAAAAAATTTTAGGCCGTGCGGGCCCCTTGAGTGACCTGGCCTGGGTACAGTGGGTCTCCCCCCCCTCCCCCCTCGTTGTGTGGGGCCCTGCTCCTAGGAAGAGGAAGGATTGGGCTGGAGATAATCTTGATTTTTTAAATTAATTCCGAAGCCTAAATGGCGAAGAAGTTTTAGGGTGTAGTGTAGGCCATGTTTCAGCAGGTTTTGGTCTTTTTGCTTTAGGAGCCAGTCGTCTAGGAAAACGTACGACTTAATCTGAAGTTGGTGACGGTTTGCCAGTACAGGTTACAGAATGGAGGTGAATATTCTAGGGGCTGCGATGAGGCCGAAAGGAAGAGTCTGGAGTTCGAATACCTCGTCATTGAAGATGAACAGGAAAAATGTAACACGCACCGACATCTGGAGTACTGTTGAGGAGTTTAAATTACTTACAAAGTGGCTGGTTTGCCTTTTGCGTTACAAACATAGCTCTCTCTACTGCCTAGAGACGGAATAGATGATCCTAAACCTAAGCTTGATTGAATGTTTCAAAGTAAGATAATCTGGTAGTAATCGCTGCCACCAGGTGGGTTTAAGTTAATGGCAATCCTGGTTTTTAAAAGCAGTTAATTTGCTAACTTTAAAAACTAACCATTAATCGACTAGTAAACCAAGTGGCATTTCAACTTTTGGTTTAATGAACAGTGAATTTATAAAGAGCTACAGGGTTATGAACTAGTTTCAGTTTAACCCTTATAGACAAGACGACTTTTCCCAGAAAAGACGCTCTAAAATGAGTTCAACGGCAAATGTTGAGACATTTTGGCACTGGGCGATTTTACCTAATTTGAGCATGCTGAATCCGAATCTGCCCGGTGCCAAGTTGAATTTCTCCTCCTAAGCCCGGAATTCAAGATGGTGTTCAAAAATAGTAACTAAAAAGGTTTTTTTTTTTTGCTTCTAGTGCCTAAACCGTTCATCCCATCGAAAATAAACCGGTTACCAATTATGTTTAGAATAAAATTTCCTTCGGAGAAGGTTCTATCCATAACCGTTCTGGCTGAAATTCGTAATTTAAGTTCTATTAGGCCTTTTATGCATACTATATATACTACAGCGCATATGTGTATTATAATTCCTGACTTTAAACAGCAGGAATATTAGTTCTAATTAAGATCCACTAACATAATTTGGGGTTAAATGAAAAGTGAAGATGTGTATTTTCCAGCAAGGGTAATTAAAACGATCTAGACACAAGCTAGTGTGCCGCGCCAAGTTAGGCAACAAACATCGAATCAATTAAATTGTCGAGGTTGTAAACCATTGTAGCACGACGCCATTGCGTCAGTGTCTTATATCTTGAAGCATAGTTAGGCACATTTCAGGTACTTGGGGAAAAATAGTAATGCGGTACAAAAGCTTAAATTGTGTTGAAATCGTGAGCAATGACCCACCTCACAAAAATTAACTCATGTAGGAATGTCAGCTAAGCTGCTCTCAATGCAAAATCTGACCCTCAATAACGTTGTAAATGTGTTACTAGCTAGCTAGTCCGCTGATTCCCATGTTAATTTCCATAGGGTGATTATTCATCGATACCGAGATAACGGGAAGGCTTCCAGCTATGAAATTGGACGAATGGGTGCAGTACAATACAAACTGCGTATTTTTTATGGTTTGGAGCCTGGGGGCGTAACAGGAATGGCGTGGGAGGGCGCGTAAGTACGAAAATATTGTGATAACTATTGTTAGTATTGTCGGCATCGTCGCTCATTGGACGACCAAAGTTCTGACAATGAGAACATGTATACTGACGCGCGTGCCTACACACACTAGTGTATCACGATAAATCTAAACAATGTGTCAAAGAAATTGTATTCACGTCCAATTCACGAAAAATAAACCAACTGTAATAACAAAGTCAAAAACTGGTAAAGAGGCCACCAAGTTGAGAGTGATATCAACACAAAATTAACTGAATAAAACAAATTACAACAAGATTAACACCAAACCAAAAACCTATAAAGAGGTGACTAAATTGAGAATGGTTCGGCCTATAGGTAAAAGATAGTAGCAAATTGTTGAAAACCAATTTCTTGTTGAAGTGGTACTTTACGAAACATCTGCACGGTAGTGGAGTTGAGTCAATACACAATTAAAAAAAAAAGGAGTGATATATCAAAAACCAAAACTGGTTAAAGGGGCGCCAAGTTCCGAATGGTTCGGCCCTTCAAAGGAGTGATATCAACACACCAAAACATTCGCCAACTTAATGGCACCGAATACGACTTTGGACGTTAAATGAAAACTTGAACATTGCCACCGAAAGTAGCAATGTTCTAGTTTTCATTTAACCTTCGAACTATTAAGCGGTGCGATTAACTTGGCGAATGTTTTGGTGTCTTGATATCACTCCTTTGACGGGCCGAACCAGTCGGAACTTGGCAGTCCCCTTTAACCAGTTTTGGTTTTTAATAAGATTTATTTTAATTAGAAGCTTGTAACGTGTTGTGTGGAGCGCTAGTTAGCTGAGCACTTCACGTTACTAGGGGTGCTATACAGGCTTGTATAGGCACCCACCTTCGAAATTATATTTCGTTATTTGTAAATTCCATCCTTGGCGCTGGGGGCCGATGTAACGGCGGACGGCTCAGGTGCTTGTAGCGCCTCCGGTTTCCTGGTTTGACACGGAGATTCAGCTTAAGGTGTTGCGGTGATTATTGCGACTTTTACGGCATAAGCACAGCAAGGGCTACTGTCCCAGCATGGGGGATGGAGCGCAGGGTCCTAAATTAAAGGGGCCTAACCTTAATACTGCTGGTATTTCACTGCCACCAGCGATGGAAATTTAACCGTTTATCAAGAGCTAAACTAAAAATGGTTTACATATTTATTTACACTTAAACAGTTAATCGACTAGCAAACGAACTGAAGTTAAAAACTCCTTGTTTTTATTATAACATCAGAGAATATAAAAATCACACTTTACATTTAGTTTGCACGGAAGCTTTTGAAATAAAGTATTTAAAAGCACAAGATTTGAATTTACAACATGTAAATCGTTTTCACAAGTTTTGACTAAAACGACGTTTGTGTTTCAGAATAAAACAACCACTTAATTTTTCGAATAGAAAAAGCAATACTGAACGCTCCGCAGAGTCGTCCGCAAGATTGAACAGCCTCGGCTGGTTACAATCTATCAAACAGTATGTTTCAAACACGCATGAAAGATCAACCGTTTCACAGTTTTGTTTCTAAGTGATAAAACAGAGCGTTAAACCTCCCAGAGTTGCTGTTTACAAGTCAACTCCTCAAATTATAAAAGCCTCGGCTACTTATAAAGTCCGTCTGGAGTGAATAACCAATGAATCCCACACAAAGATCAAACCGTCAGTTATTTGAATTAATGTTTAAAACAAATAAGAAAGACTTTGGTTTTTAGTAAGAGAACCACTCTGACGTTATGGGTGAAAAACCTAAGATGCCGCTACAGGCGTCACCACCATAATATTCCCTAGCAGAGAGAGTTTAAATTACGTTTATGAACTAAAATATAGACTTGGGGGTCCTAAATTAAATTTTCAAAAGCTAACAACAAACATACGAACCACCGCCATTTTGCCCGGCATGGCATCCCACGGACATGGCGTCTCCACTCCCGACTGGCGTGACCCTTCTCTAGCTTGAGATCTGTGAGCTGTGCTAACTATGCATTCTGGGGCTGGGGTTTTATGCTGGAGAGGGGGGAAAGCGCGGACGTCGAGGATAGCTGCGGGGGTCTGATTGGCCGAGGGCCTCGAGAACAATGGAAAGTGGGAGGAGAAGTCGGATGAACAAAGGAACTGGGTGCAGAACCGTTTGAAGGAGTAGGGATGGAAAAGACAGGCCTGTTTTGAGTTTCACTCAATTGAACTTTGGGAAATAGGCCTTCATTTTGAATTATTGGCTACGGATTCCATATTTACATGATTGCAACGTGATTTGGCTCTTGTTAAAGCTTATTACTTGGCTTTGGGTAATGCAGAGAACATTACTATTAAATTTTATAAGCTTTAACTGTAAACTGCAGTGTTATACACCACAACTAGTTTTGGCTGGGGAGGGGGGCAAAAAGGGGTTTTCGAAGTTTTTGCACAGTTTGACTTACGGAATTGTTTGGAACAGATCTTTTTAAGAATTCTTTTGGATTTAATAGTAGTTCAAGCTATCAGTAGTGTTTTGGTTGGGTTCCAGTCGGGCTGAGAGGAGAACTAAAATAAACATATATACACTGAAAATTCGTGTCCGGTAGAATGCCGATGTCTAATTACTTGGACTAATGGCAGCGTTTCTGGGGGTAAAAGATTATTATAAAAGGCTAAATAAATGAATAAATAGTCTAGCTTGATGTTATGCTAAAACGCATAAAGTTAAAGTGGAGGTTTGAACTCTAAAGTTAACGGACAATGTTTGATCTAAGTGGAAATTTTTCATAGTAGTTGCGATCGTTCAAACACAATAAAAAATATCACACATTAAAATTGGTTATCAGTACGTGGGCACAAGGTTTAGTGCCTTTCTCCTAAAATACAACTAAGCTAGAGTTTGGGGCTTTATGCCCGAAAAGAACAAGGATAAAATGAAAATACAAAAATACAGAGTTCAGTAATGGCGGCCATGTTGAAGGTGCGATGTGGTTTTGGGGTGATCTTCAAACGTGAATTACTGGTACTTCCTGGTGGAAAGTCCGGATTTGGGCTTCCCCAAGCATCTTGTATTTGGGCAAGCTATAGATATTGAAAATTTGGAATGATTCTGTCCATTAACAAAAAAAAAACGGCCAGATGTGCCTCGGCGAGGCATTTTGGATGCCTCAAGAAAAAAATTTCAATTTTCTTGAAAAACAGGCGTTTTTCGGTGGCGCTCGTTTACACCGACCGGTTCCTAACCGGTCGACTCAGCCCCAAGGAGGGGTGTTTGTAGGCATTGCAAGGGAATCCTGTGTGATTGCATCATACCGGACTTCACTGTGACGCACGAGTGGGCTAAAGTGGGGAAGTGATTCTCATTTCTTTAGAAGCTAGCTTTTCGTTTCTGATGCAACTTCATTTGAATCTTACCATAGTTTCGATAGAATTATTGGGTTATTGCATGAGGAAGGATCCAGAATGTGGGAGGAGCTTGTCCCTTTAACCCTTTAAGGACGGGTGCGCCCGAATGCGCCCGCTGTATAACCACTGTTTACAGCTCTTCTACTGGTCTGATATAAAACTTCCAGCCAATCACAGCAAAACTAAAAATGGGATATGAAGGCCAAATCCTTAGCGCAAATGCAGTCCTTAAAGGGTTAAAAGGACAGGTCGCCAACATTCTGGATCCAGTGAGAGGTATCCAGTGTGAGGTTATCATTGTGTAACAAGTCTAATGTGGTTCGTCGTGACATTGTCTAACGGATTCATGCCTTTGTGCTCGATCAACGTAAGTTATTGATGCCTGTTGTGCTTCATATGTATCCCAACTTTCGTCATTCACTTTAATATAGTACAATACAGTGTATTGTCTTTTCCTACATATCATGCTTCCCTAGTGTCCCCTAGCACTCGGGTTGAACTGGTTGACTCGGATGCAAACCACTTGTGTGCTCCTTGGCTTCATACCACGTTACATGATGTATGTAAGAAAATGGGGGCCCGTGCCAACTTTTGAACCCTTACGACCCATATTTGTATAAAATGTGGACCGTGCCAATTTTTTAAATCCGTTCGATAGTTTTGTTCTGGACCCATCATTCGTAAAGAAATGTGGACCCGTGCCATTCTTTTGAACCAAAGTTTATTTTTAAATAACTATGTTAATTAATGTTCATCACGAAGATTAGTTATCCTCCGTGCTTCGTTTTTTTTTTTTACGAAAACGTATTTCTCGTATGCGGTGGTTCGGCCAAGTTTCAATTTACTTTGCGGCTCGTGTTTGTGCTTCGCATCAGTTGTGCGCGTTTGTGCTTCGCCTGTGCTTTAACCACAACGAGCGGCTGCTTGGCTGGGACGACAGCGAACATCAACGGCAACATCAACTACAATTTGGGATAGTTGGCTGACATTAAGTGAATTTTATGCCATTGTTGTGTAAAGTTTTACGATTTGACTGCTTACCTGGCCTTTACAAATTTGGTTGATGAACTTTTTTTTTTTTTTACGACATAATATTTGTACAGAAGTGCAATAATTTTAATTGGCCGTAATTAACGAACTGTGTGTACCGATTATTGACTTTTATCATGGAGGAAGATTTAGTGGTGTAAGCTAGCGCCACCGAAAAACGCCTGTTTTTTAAAACTCTTCCGACATTCAATAGCCTGTCCAAATACAAGACTCTTGGGGAAGCCCAAATCCGGACTTTCCACCAGGAAGAACCATTTAACTACGTTTGAAGGTCTCCATTTGGAAAGGAGGGTTGATTATGAATTTGTTTAGAGGTTTCAATTTGAAAATCAGTCGATTGCCCTAAGACTTCTT
>JAHWFP010242877.1:15157-38915 GCA_023313725.1 Lithobius niger
TTTAGAGGTTTCAATTTGAAAATCAGTCGATTGCCCTAAGACTTCTTTTCGCAAAGGAAAATGCTGCTGTGGAATCCGGGTGTGAATGGAGGGTGAACAATGCGGATTGCATTCTTGTGGAGGAGAGCACTTATCTCTTGATGGAGGGCCAAAGGGCCGGAACTGTCCCGATTCCATGGTGGATTTTGCAGAGGCGAAGGAACCGAAAATTTTGGCTTGAAGCCGATTGAAATGATTAGAGAGGATCGTAGGGTCGCAGGTAATTGTCTGCCAAGCTGGTAGGAAGAAGCGCAGCCGTCCCCCCACGACTTGTGGGGGTGGTGGAATGTAAGTAAGAGTCTCGATTCCGGGAACGTGATCGAGATGGAACACGTCTGTCTGGGGTAGAGGCACGTTCCAAGGATCGAGCACGTCCGCGTCCTTGGGAACGGGCGGTTAAGGGCGACGAAGAACGTGGAGGAACAGGCGGAAACGGATCCGGAACCCCGTGTGTAGGCCAGTTTTCAGCGGGTGTATCGGAACGTGCATTGGATGTAGAGCGTTGTAGCTTGGGTTGTCGGTTCTTGTGAGGGCGAGGTTTTCGGGAAACGTCGAGATGAGGAGCAACTTTAGGGATTAAACCTCGGAATAGTGATTCCGTTTCGTGGATCGGCTGGTTCCAGAGCAAATGCCTGGTGGAATCATGAAGGTTCGTGGCTGTATTAAGTGCTATTTCCCGCAATAGAAGAGACGAATTAAATAAGGCCTTAGTGCACCAGTTTATTGCGTGATACGTGGCGAAGCAGCTCTTTCGGAAGACCTGGTGGATGAGGAACGCCAGTTGCCGTGTATCCTGAGGGGGAGGATCGGCGTGAAGATGTTCGCACAAAGCATTGGCTGCAGTACTAAGGACGTCAGCTTGGGATGCTGTACGTAAACCTAGGCTCAGAATGCGGTCGTTGCCTCGAAGCACAAACACAGGAACTGCAGCCCGACGTGGTAGGAACAGAGCGGAACCGAAGTCGAGTTTAGTGTCCGCGGTGAGAAATTCCGATTGCGGGTATGTGTCGAAGTTACGCGGATTTGCCGTTCCTTCGCCAATTGGACGAAAGAAGTAGTTTTCCCAACCAGAACGTGGTGGTGAAGGTTCCTTATTAAGTTCGAGAGGGGAACCGTTACCTAGAAGAACTCCACCAGTGCGCAGGAGTGTTATCAGCAAAGTGGTAGATTGACCCAGTAAGGGTTGCTGATGTAGAAGTTGGTCTCGAAGGCCTAATCCAAATCCTGTTGCCAAGTCGCGATTCTTATTGGTCGGTTCGGCGGATTGAGGCGGTTTATAGAGAAAACAGTCGGGAACTATTTTCTCAACTGTTTTTAGTAGATTAGGGAGCAGAATGTCAGTTGGGTCAGGATCATCCGAGTAGGGAGGATCGGAGCATTCCGGTAGAGACAGATCAGATGAGTAATAATGGTCCTCGTCTTCTTCCATTGGAGGAACAATGGCAGGTATTGAATGGGAATGTCCGGGAACGGTGTCCGCGGAAAGTGGCTTTTTCTGAACAGAGGTTAACCATGCTGAAGTATAGTCAGAAACAGGGATTTTTCGCTTGAAGATCCGGCGGGACGAATCCATGAGTTCACGTACCTGGGAACTGGTTAAAGGTTCGGAAGTGCCCGGAACGGCGGATCGGGTACTGCGTCGAGAGGAACACGATAAGTCTAATGGTGTGAGTTGCGTGGCAGAGGGGGACGCAAGCTTGGCTGCCACCTTGCGAGCCTTGAGTTGAAGTTTGAGACGAGCATAGCGTTCCTTAGCTTTAGAAAGTTCCCCTTGTACGGAACGGATGTCTGGGGAATGGATTACCTGCGCGCAGGGAATCGGAGAAGTTTCCGTCGTATTAGGAGGAACCGAAACCTCTGAGAGGAACTGATTGGTAAGCGGAGGAAGCGGGTCCAGGGAAAGTCCACAGAAAGTTCTAGAACTTCTACTGCAGTAGCAGATGGATCCGCCGGTACGGGAGAGGCGGAACGAGGAGCCGCAACGGCAGAACCGTCCCGAGGCGTTCCTTTTGCCCATGGCATGGCCGGATCGATGTGAACAGCGTGGAGTCGTAGAGAAGAAAAGGTGGCCTACGCTCGGGTTTATATACGAACGAGGCTGCGCAGTGGGTAGCGACTCGGACGGGTAACCTCAGTTTAAATTCTCTATATTGGACAGCATTCGAGAAGGAGAATGCAAATAAAAAAGGTATTGGATATTTTCAAGGCAACTAGAAACTAAAATTAAGCAGGTGCAGGCCCTGCAATTTTAGTCTTTTTATAGCCAACGAAAATATACATTACCTGTTTTTATAGCGGACTTTGTAACCCGGAGGAGGGCTAGGTTCGCTGTCCCCGCATGTACAAGCCAGCGTCCCCGGGAACTAGTCCCTGGCGAAAACAACCCTGAGTCCCGAACCAATTTCACTTAAAGCCGAAACGATATGCGGACCGAGGAGCGATCCGTTGTTTCGGAACAGAAAATCCTTGAGTGAGGTTGGGCAGTGCGGCAATATTTCATATTTAATATTGGTTACAGAAGCAGAAGAAAGCACCACAGCAGGGGTCTTACACCGTGGGGTACAAGATAGGTAATCAGAAAAAGTAAATACTGAAAACGCCTACCATGTTGGGAAGAAGATGCTCCCATATGCGATGGACAGGCGGATGGTGTTGTAACTGGTACAAGAATAGTTGGAGGATGATCATCGTCCGCAAGATGGGAGTCGAAGGCACCGGAATCGTAATGAGAAATTTATTGGAGACAGGGTTTGTGAAGATTTGAACTTATGATGAAACGGTCCGCAGCGGATGTGAGGAGCGGACAGTGTCCGAAAGTGGATGGCGGTGATCACAGGAGGTGAATAACACTTACCGGAAGCGGAACAAAATTATGTTCGTCACATTAGAACACCGAAGTCGGACTCGTGAAAGCCAGGCATTGTGGAAGAAATCTGAGATTGATTCATGTTTGCAAATATGACGATGATAGACGAGGATAGTGGTTACACCGTCCCTTTGTGGGAGGCGGATGAAGCAGGACCCTCACCGGACGGTCCGAAAATGTTTTTGAAAGCTATTGATAACGTTTTTATGGGAGGACACGGAATCCCACAGCAACACCCGAAGCCCTGCCACGGCATGGGGAACATGGCATTACATCCGTGGAGGATGAAGTTCCGGTGATACCATGGTATACAGGGACAAAGTTCGGAGCGTTGTAATACTGCCACACTGAATATGAAGTGATCCTTTGGAATTGGTTTGAAGCAAGTGCATCATTCAAAAGTGAAATAGGAGAGGCGGATGCTGTTGGTGGAGGATCGTCGTCCGGTGTGTGGTATCCGCAGGTCATGGATGATGGATCCCAAAGTGGGGATTGCAACGGAGAGTGAGCTTCTTGGTGAAGTTTGGCTACGGATGGTGATGAGGATGCATCCGCAGGATGAGGCTGTGTCGGCGGCTGAGTTGCAGATGAGGATGGAGCGAGCCGAAGGCGTCGAGTGCGAGAACGCGCGCAGTAATAGGCCCTCCAAGGAGGGGAAGCAGGGATTGGCGAAACCCAAGCGTTGCGTGCCCGTAGCAGGGCATAATTTATGTGAATGGAACGATAGCGCTGGTTGATGAGTTCAAGTTCATTACAATAAGCTTGGTTTGTAGCACGAAGAAGGTCGTTTTCGGATTGCAGAGCTTCTGCGGATGCAGCTGCTTCTTGTAGAGTGGATGCGACAATTTGAGCAGATCGAAGAGAATTAAGTTCTGTTACAAATCCGTTTAAGTATTCAGAGAGAAATTTCAAGTTAAAGTCAAGGTGTTCTTGCTCCCTGGCTGAGAGGTGTAGGCCCCTCGATATGGCAGTGCGAAGCACCAACATTGTAGGGAACGGAGTTGGTCGTGATGGGGACAATACATCTGCTGGGGAAAAGGTTTGAAAGGTCTTGGGAGGGGACGTGGCCGGAGCACGAGTTGGGGAGGATAAGGATGTCGCTGTTTGTTGTACCTTGGAGGATGACCGTAGTTTTGGAGCCAAGGATGGCGTCTTAGTAGGACCGATACTTCGACGTGCGACCTTGATCATAGCTGAAGATTTGACACCTAACGTTCCAGCTATCGTATGAATTGCTTCAGTGTTTGGAAGAGCAGGCTTCTTTAGAGGATGAACGGCAGACAGCGGACGTGTCGCAGGACGTTTGGTGGCTTTTCTAGGTGACAAAGGGTTGGTTACACTCGAAACTTGGGTTTGTGATTGAGAAAGGGCCCGTAGTTCTTGAAAGGATAAATCTCGACTGCATTTGCAGATTTATTTACCTTGGCAAAGTATTCCAGTGGTCTTGAATTCGGAGCGTTGTCCCGTCTTCCAACGGCGGTCACAAGGCGTCTTCCCCAACTCCAGCGGTTTCGTCACTCGCTGTACACGGCCGTGTGCCGATCATTTGTAGTTGGTTGCCTCCGGGAGTTACTAGTCCATCGCTAGAATCAGTTTTGGTCCCTGCCTAAAACTTATCCTATCTAGTAGACTAGCCTAAAAACACCCACTCGTGAAGCACACGTCTTGACACGACGACATCTTGTTTTACCAAGCGCGGCACGACCACACACTGCCCGTGTCGCAACAATGTCGTGCCTCACACCTTTGCAGTCTGGGCACGAACCGCCAAAATGGTTCGCGCCAATTTTCCTAACATAACCCCCACTCGTGGCCAGGCTGCAAAACCTGAGTGGGGTCTCACTTCCTAGTGAGTGGTCTGCCTCACTTCTGAGACAGACACTTCTGGAGGTCTTGTCGACTTCTGTCCCGGACAGTTGCTTGTCGACCTCTTTATTAGCTTGACTTCTTCGAAAAGCTCCTTATCTTGCAGAGACATCTCCTTCTGCTTGTCCGGAGGGGCCTTTGCCCAGCGCATCATGTACCCGCTGTGGTCAACATGTGGCATCAGGTTTCCGTCTGCGTCCTTGACCCACTCGATGGTCAAAAGGTTGTACCTCTCTGCGAAGTCTTTCGCCAACCTTGGAGATGGTTCGCTCTGCGATGGAATCTTCCTTGCACCTTCGCTCTTGGCTTCCTGTTGCACTGCTCGCTGTGCTTTCGCAAGAGCTCTTCTTTGCCTCTTCGCCGATCTAGGCGACAACTGAAGTTTATGTTGTACTTCTACGACGTCTGTCTGGTTTCCCGGCATACCTCTCGTCTTCGCAGTGGCGATGACATGTTCAGCTTTTGCCTTATCTCCTCCAGAAACCTGTTGCACGTCTGCAACTTCTGAATCGGGTGCTCTACTCGTCTCTGTAGATGAAGTGGCCAGTTTATCTTCCGCTACTATCTGGTTGCGGCTTTCCCCCACTATCGCTACCTTTGCTTTGTGGTGAATAGGAACATTATCCTCGGGCTGCGTTACGGCATTCTCACTTCTTAGCACCTCTTCATGGTCCACCATGACTGGTTGCGTAGTATCCATACCATGACTTCTGAATGCAAGTTCCAAAACCTTTCCCAAAGCTCTTGAATTTGTTTCACCACCTCGAGCCAATCTCTTCCCACAGTCAATCGCAGTTTGTACACGTTCTTCCAAACGCTCACGGTACCTTAACTGTTTCCATGAACGGTTTACCACTCTGCTTCGACTTCCCCTTCTTCTCGGGTTTGCTTTGGTTTCTGCTATTTTGCAGTCGCGCCAACGTGGGAATCCTGAACCACATTGACTTGGCATGTTCCACCTTCGAGGATGATTCGTCTTCCAATGTCGAATCTTGCTTGGACTGCCTTCTCCGACATTCTCTTCCAAAATGGCCCTCTTTTTGGCAGGCAAACCTTGTGCTTCGGCTTGGCTCTTTTCTTGCCTCTCTTGTCTATGAAGTTTGGACTTCGCCGAGTTTTGATAAATAATGACCGTATGTCATCCCCATTCTTCTCCTCATTCAACGCAGCACCCTTCTGTGCTTCTTCCCGTATAAAACTCTCCACATCTCTAGGCATGTAGTTTTCATCTCTGAACGAGTCCGTTTTCAGAAGAACTTTATCAAACGACCTTGGTAGGTTACCAAGCATGATCAGCGCTACAAACTCCTCAGTCAGACCTAGGCAATCAACGCTTCTAGCTGAAGATGAAGATGATGCGTTAATATCCTCGTTTTTCTTCATCCGGCACTGAATTAACTCACGGAATGCAAACAATTTACGTAGCCTTGTCCCTTCGGCAAACCTTTCCTTCAGAATATCCCACAGTTCTTTAGGGTCACTAACATGAACGTACGTTGTCTGCAAATTCTGTGACATCGTTAGCATTAACGTGAGCGTACACTTTGCCAGACCTTCTTCATATTCCCTTCGTTGTGGGTTTTCATCCGCTGGTTTTATTGCCGATCCATCGACATATTTCCACAAGTCCTTGTGACGTAAAACCAATTTAACTGAAGTGGCCCAGGCATAATAATTCCATTTATTTAGCCTTTCGATGCCGAAGGCGTACAAGTTGTTTATTTCCTCCGTCCGTGCCATTCAAGCATACGCACGCTTGACCTTGAAAAAAAACTTGCGATCGACGATCTACGGTGCAGTTAAAGTAAAACGCACATATTTTTCTCCTTTAGAAATGCCAACGTGATCAATTTCTAATAAAAATATAATTACTTTTAACTTCTAATTACGACTTCTGGTAATTACTCTGGAAGCTCTCTTCCGTTCCGCTTCAATCGTTTCGCCTCTTTTTTTTTTCGTCCGTCTCAGCTTCCAAAACAAACAAGATGGCGGCTACGGGATTCCCCGTCCTTTCTATGCTTCGTTCTAATGCCGCCCGCCGACGTTTTGGGTTAGATGGGACTCAAATTCGCCTTGAATTCTTGCGGTAACTGGGCCCATAACCCTTTGAAAGGATAAATCTTGACTGTATTTGCAGATTTATTTACCTTGGCAAAGTATTCCAGTGGTCTTGAATTCGGAGCGTTGTCCCGTCTTCCAACGGCAGTCACAAGGCGTCTTCCCCAACTCCAGCGGTTTCGTCACTCGCTGTACACGGCCGTGTGCCGATCATTTGTAGTTGGTTGCCTCCGGGAGTTACTAGTCCATCGCTAGAATCAGTTTTGGTCCCTGCCTAAAACTTTCCCTATCTAGTAGACTAGCCTAAAAACACCCACTCGTGAAGCACACGTCTTGACACGACGACATCTTGTTTTACCAAGCGCGGCACGACCACACACTGCCCGTGTCGCGACAATGTCGTGCCTCACACGTTTGCAGTCTGGGCACGAACCGCCAAAATGGTTCGCGCCATTTTTCCTAACAGTTCTTCTCGCTTTCGGGCCGCCCATTGCATTCGTTGATGGAATGAGGTTGTTTCTTTCGGAAGAGTGTCCATCGACTCGGCAAAATGGAAACACAAATGCGGCAATTGCGATCAAATCTGTCGCACTGTTTGTGCCGCTGACAGCAAGGATGCGGATCAAAATGAAATGCAGTGGAATTTTCGGAGAAGCCCAAGCATTTACATGCTTTGGGTGAAGGCACATTAACTTCCTTCGTGCTCGTTGTTTCAATGTTTGGCGTTAGTTCAGCATTAGGCAGAGGATCCTCGGACGAAGAGGAGTCGGACATGTCGCACAGCAAGCCGGACACAGAAAACCGTTAGACGCGCAACGTTTGAATAGCGAGGCGGACGACAATGGTGTCATCTGGTGGTGGAACGCAGTATTACTGCATAGCGAGCGGATACGGTGCTATGGTGTAGAGCGAGTGTGGGTAGGACGGAGGACGATGTGGAGGACGCGATATCGCAGCGTCCCTTTCTCTTTCTCCCCCCCCTCCCCTCCCGTCTTTTTTTTTTTTTTTTGCATATCATTCCTAATGGAACGCATCATGGGGAAGTTGATAAACTGTTAGGTGGTGGAACTGAAGGATAAGGACGCAGGCCGTGGATGAGAAAAGCGGAAGGTAATCCGAGAAGGGCAGCAGAGGACGAGGATTCGGATTGTACACAAAACAATCCAGAATGATCCCCTTAATTATCTGTGGTAATTTTAGTAGTGGAAGGATCATGGTCTCCCTGCAAAGGAGGGTCAGGTTGATCCGAAAAGGATGGATTCGAAGAAAAATGAGAGTCTAAGTCCTTGAGACGGGATAAGAGGTTGACTGGTCCGCCGTTTTGCTGGATAGAACGGGATGAGTGTGAAGAAAAATCCAATGAACTGAGAAGCGGACCGACGGAGGAGGCCAACTTGACAGCAAATTTTCGGGCTGTAAGCTGAAGTTTAAAACATGAATAGCATTCTTTGGTACGAGAGAGAGTTCATTTGCAGGTCGCGTGCCGGCAGGGGTTGACTGCAGGGGATCGGGGACATGGCTGTAAATGTTTTGGTAGGAGAGGATTGGGCAGCTGACAAGGCTGTCTCAAGAGTCTTGGTCCGCAATGAGTTAAAGAACTTCCACATTATTCGTGGAACTAGGATTGCGTAATACGAGATCATCCCTGGCGTTCATCTTACACGAGACACGAGGATGGTGTAACCGAGGGTAGGATACGACGCGGCGGAAAACACGCAGCCAGGAGCGAAGTAAACAGCATGGTGGCGTAGAGAAGAAAGGTCGAGTCGTTTTGTTGTTTTCTATGTTTGTTTATTTTATTTTTTTTTTATATAATAAGAGAAAATGGGGATAGAGCAAAGTCTGCATCTATCCATGAGTTGGAGAATCACGGCGTGTTGGTCCCGTCCGGACGATGTGGATCATGGGGTGGAGTAATGACGGACGTGCAAGAGGTACTGCTGGAGTGAGAATGGGTGATGGTACATGATGTACTGAGGGATGCACGTTCTAGCTGTTTTGCCGCTACAGATGGCAAGGCAGTGATTCCTGGAATTGAGATTTTACGGGAACGAAGGACGGGAGGGGACATTGAAAGAGATAGAAAGTCCGGTGACTGTCGTCCTAAGATCGTGTAGTGGATGTCGAAGTTAGACGAGGACGGCGATTCATCACAAAGTAGGTCCACGAAGACAGTGATGGGGGAGGAGCAGGATCGTGATCTAGTGTACTGCCATGAGCGGACGAGCAAGTAGGTGAGGCGATAGGAATGATAAAGGGTCGCCGGAAGGTTGGGAACGGAGCTGGTAGGCGGACAGAGGATGGCGGAAAAAAGGCTGGCGAGTCTATCCGAGGAGCCAAGTAGAATACTTGAAACAGGTGATGGTAAAGAAGGTGGCGGACGAGGATGCATACGTCTGTGAGCCTCTGGGCCACCAGGTTTTGAGGAATGACGACTGGAGGATGGTGCTTGCGAAATGTAAGGGATGCGTCCCGAGACAGATCGGCCTCTGCGAAAGGCACCCCTGGTTGCTTCTAAAGGAAAGGAGGACAGCAATGCCGGGAAGATACCGGACAGCGGATTGAGTGTCTGTCTGACTACTGAGGACCGTTGAATGGGAGTGCGTCCTGACCAACGAGGTGGCAGCTTGGAAGGCGGATGTATCCTAGGTCTAGGAGAGGATGGACTGGTCCTTCGTCTGGCAGTCCCAAGAGCTGGCAAGAGGATGGCCGGGAGCGGAGCTTAAACCGGGAGATCCTTGGAAGTAGAAAGCTTGTGCGGAAAAGCTATCTCGCGGATGGAGGATGTGAAGGACACGTCCGTTATAGTCCAACTAATCCTTACCTATCCCTCCAAAAACCTAGCCTAAATGAGAGACAACCGCAAGGTAGGCTAACAAAAGTTCTGATAAAGCTCTCAAACTACTGCAACACAAAGGGGCACAAAAGTTTACCAACCTTTCGACTGGGGTGTCCATGAAATCCATTAATCCACCACCGCACTTCTTTGTGTGATAGGTGGCACCATTGTGTCTGCTGTCATCAGTGTGCGCTATATCCTTTGTGTGACAGCTTTCATGTGCGTGTTGGCTTTCACTTGTGCACTCTCTCCTTACACTGGTGTGATGGTTTCCACTCGTGTGTTGCCTCTCACCAGTGTAAATTGACTTTTAACCAGTGTGATTCCTCTGCGTTGCGTTGTCTCCACTGGGATGTGTCTTGTTTCTTGCATTGACACCTTGTTCTCTGTGATCTGCCTTTCATTTGACTGGTGTCTTTCACTTGAGTGCTCACCCCTGAACGGCACACTTCTACATAACTAGTGGTTGAACCTCTGTCCCGCCACTACATGTTCTCTTATCACAATTTCACCCTGCAAACTGCTCGTGTCCCTTAAATAGTGACTCACGAACGTGTTCCAATTGTTCCAGGTGCATGCTGCCACCACCTCGTCCAGAGGTGTTCCACAGCCATTCGCCCAGGACGTAGCTAACACCTTCAACTCATGTACCCCAATTTCCTTCGGAAGATCTACACAATCCGCTCCTAACTCTTAAGCTCTCCGAATCACTGAGCAGATCCACTTCCCCAACTTGCTGATTGCTTGGTTCTGTGCTTCGTCCACTATTAAGAAGGATCAGTCCCCCCTTCATCCGCCTCTTATTCTGGCCAAGTAATGACGAAGCGCACGAATTGGGCACTGCAACCTCACTTCGTCTCCGGTGTGGACTAGCGGACCTAAGGCTGGTATCGCCACCGGTTTTGGAGTCACGTCCGGTCTCGAGTTCTTCGCCGTGAAGTGAGCGGGGAAGGAAAGTGAAACTTTCGACCAACCCCTTGAGAATCTGATGTGGATCCGTCCTCTTGAAAACGCTGCCACCTCGCTCTGTAGGGCTGCAGACGCCAGTGCCAGCAGAAAAACCGTCTTCTGTGTAAGGTGTAACATCGATGCTTTTCTAAGCGGTTCGTACGGTGGACCCGACAGACTCTTGAGCACCGAAGGTAGGTTCCACTTTGGAAACAGCGTCGTAGTTCTCGGCTTTGCTTGGTCAAATCCTAGCATCACTTTTGAAAGAAGTGGGCTTTCCACTAAGTCCTTGTGCCCTACACAACACAAAACAGAGTTTATCGCCGCCCTGTATCCTTTGATATCAATTGGCGATAAACCTTTGTGAAACAAGTCCTCCAAGAAATCCGCCAACTCAAATTCCGAAGGGTTACATGGGTTGACGTCTTTGTCCGAGCACCAACCGTACCATTTCTTCCACTGGGGCGAACTGGGGCAAGGTTCGCTGGCTGACTGTCACCGACGGTTAGACCTCCTTCTCCTTCCCCTAAATGAACCTCTTCCTTGGGAAAAACGTGAACTACACCTTCCGCCCCTTGGAGGGGCCGAGCCACGAAAGGGGGGGGGGGGTGTCTTTCTGCCTGCATTGGCTTGCGGATGGAACCTCTGGTCTCACTTCCTGTTTGCATCTGGCCCCTGAAACCGCTTTGAGTTCTGCCGAATGGTCGCTTCATCTTCTGTTGTGGAAAAGCGTTCCCCGCAGTTGAGAGAAGTTTTGTCTTCTCCTTCAGTTCCGGCGCCAGTTCGAGTAATTTTCCGTCGAAGATTTCAGACGAAACGTGGATGGGAAGTAGTCGTAGTTGACCTGCTATGTCTGTGAGGATTTGTGTAGCAGACTCCAGTAGTGCGTCCCGCTTCCTAAATACTGAATTTAGCCAAAGGCCTAGCCGACCAGTTGAGACTGTCCCTTTGAAAAGAGGACGCCCTCTTCATGAGGTGCAGGCATTCTCGCACGTTCTTATCATCCCGCAGTTCCGGTTTGTTATGCACTAAAGTTTTATCGCCGCCGTCGAAGCCGAGTAGACGAGCTCGGCGTGTGAGTTTGCACGCATACTACACCTTAACATCACCTCGTCCTCGACGTGTTGATTAAGAGGGGTGCGAATGACTGAAGGCATCTCGAGTTCGGCCTTCTCTGTGATGTATTCCGTTTCCGAATGTTTTGTAGCGCTTTTTCGATGGTGCGCCTTTCCCAGTTGATCTAAAAAAAAAAACATCTTGGTTTCTTTGGGTCATGGGCTGGTAATGGCTTCGGCAACGAAATCGCCTTGTCGTCTCTCCAAGTAAGGGCTTCATTGTTCAGTAGTTGTCTAAAAGCCACCGCTGATTGTGGAAGGCGCAGCGGTTGAACCTTCTCCATCCCGGAGTTAGCCAAGGTGTCCATAGGAGGATCATTGGGGTCCTCCTCAGTTGGCATGGCCTCTTTTGCATATCTTGTCTCACGCAGGTGTTTAAACACAAAGCCCGCAAAAGTCTTACAATGTATGAAGCCGGGGCCCTCTACGAAGGGATCGTCTTTATCTGTCGATTCAGGGATGAACTGTTCCTCTTCTCCGTCCCACTCACCTTCCTTTTTTTCTCCCCCTTCATCTTCTCCTTCCAAGTCAGAAAAAATGTCGTCCGCCTCAAACCCTTTAACTTTCTTGCACTTGAGTGTCACAGGTTCAGGCTCAAGCTGTCATTTAGTTGACGTCTGATCTTTTGATGACGTTTGCAAAGTCGAATTTTCCTTCTTCTTTGTAGAAAAAAGACCCTTTGAGCATTGTGTCAACGCCTCTCTTAAGTTTTTTATGCGTTTCCAATTTTATTTCATACTCCGGGCTGTCCCTGCGCTCCGGCGACTGCCGGCGCTCGGGCGACCTCCAGCGTTCCTTCAATTTTCGGCGCTGTGGCGACCGGTTGAGCCCTCTGTCTCTCTGTGGCGAATTGTCCTGCTCCGTCGCCGATCTGCGTCCACTAGCCGAACGTCTGTCGTGCGACCTGCTGCGCCGATCGCTGCTCTTTGGCACCCTCTGGCGCCCGGCGACCTCCGGCGCTGAGTAGCGCTCCGGAGTTTGACTATACACTCGCGACCTCGAGCGCTTCGTCACATTTTTCCTTGTTGGCGACAGCTGATGCTTCGGCGATCTCCTGCGCTGCGACGATCTACTCACGTTCCAGTCACTCGACGACGAGCGATCTTCTACCGACATTAACTTTGCTTTCTCTAAAAACTCCTTGAACCTGTCGCCCTTCGGTGCCACACTTCCACTTATCCTTCCGTAATCCGACTGCACCCTTTCCCTGTGCGAGTCTGAGCCCTTACCCTGTCCACTCACACTTTTCTCGGGTGCGGACGGGTTGTTTGACACATTTTTTTACACTTTTGCTCTTCGTGTCGTCTCTGTCCCCGCGGTCGTCTCCGGAAGCCTTTCTGTCCGTGTGACGACCGCTAAGTGTGGAAGTTTTCCCACTGCTTTTCACCACACCCAATTTTTCTGTGTGTTTCACCTCCTTGCTATTTTCACGCTGCTACAGTGCGACACGCTTTTTGCACTTTTCGAATTGCCCGAAACTGGGGCGGCAGTAACTTTCCCTGACTTCGTAGTGTTAGGCACATTCGATTTCAAAAAGCCCGACAAGTGGTTATCGTCGTTCGTGACCATGTCGACATTAAAATACATCTCCTTCACATTAACTACAGGCTTAGTCACCGTGGCTGTAACACTAGTAGCACTATGTTGTTTCAACATTTCAGCAAATAGGTTAATTTGTAGGTTTTTTGGGTGTTTTAATGTATTTTTTAGGTGATTTGCAAGGCCCAAAAAAGAGGAAATCCGCCTAAAAGAGGAAGAATCTCATCCCTGAAATTTTCCCCCTTGCCTCGTCTGCCTTTAAATTTGCCATTATTTGACTCATGGAAAATAGCGGGTGCTGTCGGATCGACCCCCATTTTCTTTAGCCGTTCATCTAAACTAACCTTACCCTCTTTCTTGTTATTCGTCTTGTCCCAAGCACCAAGGACGTGTTTAATGGACGACACTTCATGTAATGAGCAGAGTTCACAAAACTTTTTGACGAAATCACCTCTGCACTTGCGGCATGAAGGGCGTAGATCCTGTGGAGTTTTTAAACATGTGCACTATGCATAATTTCCTAATTCGATTTTTTTCTCTGATCCTCCTTTCCTCCTCACTCGCGGAAGCCATTTCGATTGCACTCCAAACCACAACACGTTGACACTTCAACGTGCCCAAGCGAATGTGAGGATCAATCCAAGATGGCGGCTGCATCTGTTGTTAACAGAGCAGCGCTTCTGGCGGTCAGAGGAAAAAACTCACGGAGACAACAAAATAGGGTTATTTTGGTTTTTTGGGGGGCAATGAAAAGCCAAAATAACGATTTTAGCACGAATTACTGAAGGTCAGTATTTTGCAGGTAGTAAAAACTGAATTTTAATGGGTAAAGTTAGTTTTTACTTATCCTAAAATACTTACCTTTACTCATGCTTTTATCGTATAAAATGCTCATTCTCTGTCAAACACAAGAGTTTCAGACCACTCACTCAGTTTGCCCTCGGGGCGCGATCGCGTACACGACGTCCGCGCCAGGCGGTCAAGAGTCACTTTTTCGTGTCGTGACAGATCGCAGACCTGGGGGTACAAGTCGAGTGGGGCCGGAGGGCGGGTCATCTAAAGGTAAGTATTTTAGGATAAGTAAAAACTAATTTTACTCATTAAAATTCCGTTTGCACCGATATCCAAAAATACTTCTCTTTATTCATGCTGACTTCGTCAAAAAGGAGGTGGGTCGCACTGGACCCTACTGAGATTGGTCGTGAAACTCTCAACTTACTTAACCAACACACACTCTTACCTTCAGATCCGGCTTGCACTTCGTGGGTCCTAGCTGGTTTTGCTCGCGACCACCGTAGGTCCCTATTGTAGAAGGTCATGGACGTCACCAAGTTTGCAATAGTAATGGCTCACGAAAGTGGTCCAGTTCCTTCAATTGCAAGCTGTCGTTATTTCCTGAACCGGGATTCCCGAGGCGAAAGCCCATGAGGCGGCGAGTGCCCGAAGCTCGTGAGCTCGGATGTCCCGCGGAATGTCAACACAATCTGAAGATTCTTTGTACGCCCTTCTGATGACCGCCACGATCCACTGTGAGATTTTTGGTGGTCTTAATCGAAACTTGGCAGTGGCTTTGCCCGTAGTCTTGTCTATGGGTAGGAAGAGCTGCTTGAACTCAGATGCCGAGTCTCCCACCTCCACCTTTGATGCTCTGATGTAATATTTAAGTGCCCTAACCGGGTAGAATAACCTGTCCGGGTCCCTGGACCCCACTAGTGGAGTAAGGGCCTGGATGACACACGGTATTGGCTTTTCGTGTGGCTTCTGCATTTTCGCTTTGAACTGCGGATAGTACAGTAGTGAAATGTCCTTGTCCCCTTTTTCAAAACGCATACATCGTCTGTGTCAATGCTGACATCTCGCTTTGTCTGGCGGCCACTGCCACTAAGAATACAGTCGTCTGGGTGAGAACTGTGATGGGTGCCTGACCCAGGGGTTCGTACGGTGCTCCTCTCAAACTTGCGAGCACCAGGCGGAGGTTCCAAGTTGGAAAAAGGAGCATCGTGCGGGGCCTCTTGATACCAAAAACTTGGATCAGGCAGGAGATGATCCGATTTTCTCTTACGTCTTCCATTCTGAGGAACCCCAGGACCGAGTTGATCGTGGACCTGTATCCTGTATCGTTGACCTGTATCCTTTGATCGTCATCGTAGCGAGCCCTTCGTCGAATAGCTCCTTTAGGAAGTCGGGCAGGCTCGTCACGGGAGGATCGCAAGGGTCGATCTTTATTCTCTTGCACCAGGCGAACTATCTTTGCCATTTGCTGTCGTACACCCGCCTGGATGAGGAGCGAATGCAATTTCCCAGTGCCTGGGCGACAGGGGCCCACAGGTGATGATGTCCTCTCTTTGTGGAAGCTCGACTGGGCTCTCCTTGCAGAGCTCGACTATATGCTACCGCTGGCCACAACGGTGCGATCAAAACGAACTGACCGGGTGACCTGTGAATTTTGTTTAAGACTTGAGGAAGAAGAGCGAATGGCAGGAAGAGGCATGCATCCATTCCCGTCCAGTCTATGCTCAGGGCATCCGTTGCCCAAGCCTGAGGGTCCGGGAATGGCGAGACGAAGTTCAGGAGCTGGTAGTTTGCCCTCGTGGCGAACAGGTCCACCAGCGGTTTTTCCCATTGTTCGAAGATTACCTGGCACGTCGGAGGGTGAAGTCGCCACTTGGCTGGTGCTGTTGTGCCCTTCCTTGAGAGTTGGTCAGCTAGAACGTTTAGTCCGCCCGGGATGTTAAGGGATCAGCGTGATGTTCCAGGCAAATTTCGAATATTTCCGGCACTTCTTGGTGGATGGAATGGGAGTGGGTGCCTCCCCATTTCCTTATGTAGGCAACCGCCGTCGTGTTGTCCGACATGATCCCCACGACCCTGTCCTTCAGGACCTTCCTCCAGTGCTGGAGGGCTCGGAGAACCGCCCGAATCTTCAGGTTGTTGAGGTGCAGGCGAGGTTCTTCTGCTGTCCAGCTCCCTGCAATTTCCATGCTCTGCAGATGTGCTCCTTCACCCCGGCAGGGATGCATCCGAGAAGAGGAGCAGTTCCAGCGTATCTAGGTGAACTCTGACCCCCGTTGAAGATTCTCATGCCTCATCCACCACTTGATGTCTGATATTGGTAATCCGTGCAATGGGATTACATCCTTCCATGATTGCCTGTTAGTCCAGTATGTTTTGCGAAACCAGTGCAAAGTTCTGACCGCCAGTGTCCCAGTGGGATCAATCTGGCCATGGAGTTCATTTTTCCAATCAAACTTCTAGCTTCCTTGCTGTAATTGAATGTTGCGAGACAAAGGCGCTGAGCGACTCCCTGAGTTTGTAATTCTCTCTGTCGATGGTTGCACCGTGAACGATTGCAGGTTGAACCAGACTCCCAGGAAAACGAACGACTTGGCTGGTAGCAGTCGAGATTTTTTCTGGTTGATCCCCAGTCCTAGTTTCCGGAAGAGGACTTTTGTTAAAGCAATGTTCCAGAGGAGCTCCTGGCGGCATAGGTTGCGTAGAATCCAGTCGTCCAGATATGCATGAAGTTTCAGGTTCTTCTGGTGGAGATACCCAAGAACCGGTTTCAGTACCAAGGTGAAGACGTGCGGTACCGTCGTTAACCCGAACGGGATGGTCGTGAAGTGATAGGCTATCCCGTTCGACACCAGCCAGAAGAACTTGGAACACAGACGGATGCATGGGGATGTGGAGGTAGGTATCCTCCATGTTGATCGATGCTGTTCATTCCCCTTCCTGGAGAGCGGTCCTGATGGAGTCCAGTGTCTCCATCTGCAAGTGTTCTTTGTGGATAAATTTGTTGAGATGAATTAAATTGAAAAAAGGCTGCGAACCTTCGGACTTCTTCGGGATTACAGGTGCTAGGCTGTAGAATCCTGGTGATTCTGGTCGGCCCTTTGCACTGCTCCTTTTTCCAGTAGGGATCTGATCTCCGTTTCGAGGAGCTAGTCTTGGAACTTGCAACAGGTTGTCTGGGATTCGACGAGTCAATCTCAGCAGAGAAATGAAACGTGGCATATAACCTTCTCTGATTATGGAAAGTACATACGGGTCCTCCGTGATCGCTTCCCATTCCTTGAAATGGAAGCAAATCCTGCCCCCCACCTGTCAGTGATAGGGGGCCGGATTGTGAGGGGCGAGTCACTGTCGCCCTCTACCCCTTCCCCTGTTGGAGGGAGCTTGTGGCTTAGCTGAAGTTTCTTGATCTGACTTCTGATTTCCTCTGTTCCCTGTTCTTGGGACCCTTTCCTGGGAATATCCCTCCTCGTCGGGGTCCTGGCGTGTGGTGGGGTTCCTTGAAGGGCGTGCTTGCGAAGGATTTTCCGATGTAGCCCCCCCCTTTCTGCGGTGGAGGGGTCCTTTGCACTGCTCCTTTTTCCAGTAGGGATCTGATCTCCGTTTCGAGGAGCAAGTCTCGAACTTGCAACAGGTTGTCTGGGATTCGACAAGTAAATCTCAGCACAGAAATGAAAGGTGGCACATAACCTTCTCTGATTATGGAAAGTACATACGGGTCCTCCGTGATCGCTTCCCATTCCTTGAAAAGGAAGCGAATCCTGCCTCCCACCCGTCGGTGAGAGGGGACCGGATTGTGAGGGGGTGGAGTCATTGTTGCCCTCTACCCCTTCCGCCTCTTCCCCTGTTTGAGGGAGCTTGTGGCTTATCTGAAGTTTCTTGATCGGACTTGATTTCCTCTGTTCCCTTTGTTCTTGGGACCCTATCCTGGGAATCTCCCTCCTCGCCGAGATCCTGACGCGTGGTGGGGTTCCTTAAAGGGAGTGTTCGCCAAGGATTTTCCTATGTAGCCCCCCTTTCTGCAGTGGCGGGGGGTCCTTTGCACTGCTCGTCTTGGTTGGTGTACACCATGCTAGGAGGGTCATCTTCGTTGTCCGAGTTCGTCGTCAGCCTTTCCTTACAAAATTTGCCTGGGAGATAAAAGAATGTTAATTGCACGACTTTTTCCAACAATTGCCGTTTAGACATTTTCGAACATCCCTAGTCTTTTCCTGAGGTGTCTTCTTCCGAATCACCGACCACTGATGAAGAAGCTGAGGAGTCGCCGCTCCTATGGTGGTCTGAGCTTCTCCTTTTTGTCCGGGTTTCCCTGGGCGGCCAACCGATGAGCATCTGTAACCTCTACTTCTTGGTTTCTGTGGGTCTCCCGGTGATCGTGGCTCCTCACCGGCGACCGTTGACCTCTTCTCGGGGGGATCGACTCGTCGACTGACGAGTAGGGGATCTCCTCCTAGTTGGCGATCGCAGTTGGCTTGGCTGTCCTCTCCTGGGTGAGCGACAGCGATCGGGTGAGCGTCTGGGAGAACGTTGTTTAATCGGGGACCTTGATCTTCTGGTTCCTGATGATTGGCGACTGTGTGGCGAACGGCGACCATGCGGGCACCAGCGACCATGCTTCGGCTGGCGACCGTGATGTGGAGACTGGCGTACGTGTGGCGACCGGAGACTGGATGGCGACTGGTGCCTTGGAGGGGACTGGCGTCTGTCAGCCAACCGACGTCCGTGTGGAGACTGGCGTCTACGCGGCGACTGTTTGTGCGGCAACTGACTTGTTTGTGGCGACCGGCGACCATGCGGAGACGGGTGCCCGTGAGGTGACTGGTGTTCCTGTGACGAGTGGCGACTGGAAGGTGATTGGCAACTGGAAGGTGATTGGCGGTCGGAACTATGGGCCGACGACTGGCGACTTCCAATGAGGGATTCCGTATCCCCGATTCTTGTCTTCAGCTTGGGAATCGTAAAATTCTTGAGACGATCTTTGATTGCGCATCATCTTTCCCAATAATAAACCCTGCCAGCATCAAATGCAATGCCTCCCGCATGATCGATCCGACTGTAGTCGATTGGGAGTTGGGGGGGGGGAGGAGGACAATCCAATATGTCCTGACCCTAATCCATCTTCCTGCACGATCGGACGAGGGAGGTTCAATCCCGTTCGCGAAAAAAAAAGTTTGGGTTAAGAATGGAGGAAACATCGCAAGGTAGTTGCGAGACACCACCATCCACGGCCGAAACGATAGTCGCAGGCAGCGGGCCTGGGGCCGCTGGCCTTGTCGCTCCCGACTGCAGTGTTAAGCCAACGTTGCAAAGGCGCCAAAGCTCGCACTCACTTGTTTCTGAACTACCAATATCAGTTTGTGAGGGGATCGATGCAAGTTTCTCTTCAAATCCACTCAAAAGAGATTCGAACCAAGCGTGAACGTTGAGAGATGATTGTTTATCCCTGCTGTGTGAAATCTGGCTCGACACTTCTGACACACTCGACGAGTCGAATTCGGACAAAAGGTTGGTCGTTATTATCCGGTAGAAAATCCTCGTTCGGTACCAGGCGTGCGTCAAATGAGCCTAATTTTCCTCCCTTTTCTCTCTGGCGTTTGCGCTGCAGTTCACGTTGATCGGTTTGTTTTCAAGTAAGGAGAAAACCGCCGATCTCGGCAGCCGAGTGCGAATTGCATACCTCGCACCTGATATCAACGAACACATTCCCTGCACCTGCAATAATCGTGCCGATCGCCGATCGAGGTACGATGGCCACACAGGCCGTTTTTGACACCTTTCTTGCTATTCTTAACCATGTTGAAGATCACAAGCAAAATCAGGGCACAAAACCACTGTCGGAGACGCGAATCTAACCAACAAAGAAGTAATCTTGCACAAGCACAACAGGCACGACCTGCGCGCATCCTGTCAAACGAAAAAGTGACTCTTGGCTGCCTGGCGCGGGCGTCGCGTACGCGATAGCGCCCCGAGGGCAAACTGAGCGAGTGGTCTGAGTGCTTGACAGAGAATGAGCATTTTATACGATAAAACATCAAAATACCAGTATTACCTGGTTGATTTTGGTTTCTAGTGCCTCCTGAAAATATACATTACCTTTTCTTAAAGCATTTCTCTTCTCCAAATACTGTGTAATCTAGCGAAAATAAATCGAAGATATCCTTTCGCGTCGCAGGCTTACTGCGCAGCCTCCACATACATAAACCGAAGCGGAGCATTACGCTCACCTTTTCGGCAGGCGCCATCTGACCAAGTTCCCTTAGATAGCGAGCGGTTCCCCACACAGAAAACAAGTGTGCAAAGGGGGTTAGAGTATGCGTTGAGCCGCAACAAAGGGGCCAATGCGGTACAGTCCATCAGCTTGATGTGACAATGGTGGGACTTCGTCAGGATGCAGCTTGCATGTCAGTAATCGGGATATTACTGTGGTGAGCCCAGGAAGTAGATATAGCGCTAAGTTTGTGCGCTGTTACTCTGATTCCTTCCGTTAAGCAGTTGATATCAAGGGCATCATACGCTTGAACAATGACAGTCTTTGAGCCAGGTGGCAATCATACGGGAGAAGTTACACCAGTTCTACTGTTGAAGGGAAAGAAGAGGAGTTCGATCCTTCCGAACTGGTTTAGAAGCCTTGAGGTAGAATAGGATAGCTCGTACTGGACATAAGGCTCTTTCCTGGTCGTCACCCAACATGTTAGAAAGAGAAGGAATGATGAATGGCTTTGTTTGTTCGGTAGGTTTCTGCGTCTTTGCACGGAACAATGCATGTGGAGTCAGTGAAACGCCACAATAGTTGTCCAGAAAGAAACAATCAGAGGCAGTGGCTGACAAGGCCTTGAAGTTCTCCGCAGCGAAGACAGGCTGCGAGGGCTACAAGAAATACAGTTTTCCTGGTGAGGTGACTACGTTGAGAGAATCCCATGGGTTCGTAAGGAGGAAAAAGCAAGGCAAATAATACAATGGACAGGTCCCAATTGGGAAACTGCCGACGCAATCGTGGTCTGTCCATTTGGAAAGAATGGATTAAAGAGGAGATTCGGTAATCGGTAAGAAGATTATGTCTTCCCGCGGCCCGGAAAATAGCATTCAGGGCGGATCGGTAATCCTCGTAAGCCACTTTTGAATAATGAAGTTAAAAATCGGAGTAATTGTGACATACAAGGGTCTACAGGATTAACTTGTTCTGTGATACACCAACGAAACAAGAATCGCCGTGTGAAGGGGTTGGTGAAGGAAAGCTCAAAGAGAAGGTGAGTTTCTATCCTTTCAGGCAATGGCATGCCTGTCGCCTGATCGAGATCGAAGAATACTCCTAGGAAGACGAAGGATTGGGCTGGCACTAGCCTTCATTTTATGAGGTTGACGCCTAGTCCTAAGTGATGAAAAAGAGATAAGACGATGTGAACTTTGGAGAATAGGATCGTGGGATCTGGGTGAGGTAATAGGCAATCGTCGAGGAAAGCATGGATGCGAATCCCTTGTTGATGTAAGTATGCAAGAACGGGTCGAAGTACCATGGTAAAGATGCGAGGGGCAGCGTTTAAGCCGAATGGAAGGCAGAGAAACTCGTAAACAGCACCGTCGTGAAGAAACCAAAATAGGTGGTGGACAGAGGCACGAAGGGGGATGTGAAGGTAAGCGTCGGCTAAGTCAAAAGAGACAGTCCAGTCATTGGAGATCAGAGTTCCGAATCGTTGAAACTGTTTCCATTTGAAAATGGGGGTTCGTTTTGAATTGATCGAGTGGTCGAAGGTTGAAAATCAGCCGAGAACCGCCAGATTTCTTTGGGCAAAGAAAGATGCTGCTGTAGAATCCTGGACTGATGGGTGGTGGTACAAGGCGAATCACGTATTTATAAAGCAAAAGATGAATCTCTGTGCGTAATGCAACTGTAAGTATCTCCGATTCCCATGGAGTGCTTTGTAGTGGGGGGCTAGGTGAAAGTTTTGGCTTGAATCCATTTAGAATGATAGACAGGATAACGGAGTCCGATGTCACCGAATACCAAGCTTTGGCATAGTAACGAAGGCGTCCTCCCACAGCCTGTGGGGAAGAGGTAATGTCAATACGTGTTTCGGGAACGGGAAGGTGATTGACGTTGGCTGGAACGTGGGACGGGAACCGAGGAGGATGACGGAGGTTTCTTGGTTCCCCAGCCATCTTTGGGGGGGATCTGGACGAGAGGGAATCGAGGAATGTGAGTGTTGAAGGGACCGGTTTCAACTGGGACGTGGCTTCCGGGAGACGTCTAAATGAAGTGCTGCCTTAGGAATGAGTCCTCGAAAGAGGCAATCTGATTCATGAATAGGCTGGTTCTTTACTAGTTGGCGGGTAGAATCGCGAAGGTTTGGCGACGTGTTGAGGGCGACTTCTCGCAGGAGGAGCGTGGAGTTAAACAAAGCCCTGGTAAACCAATTCATGGCATGGTAGGTAGCAAAGCAGCTTTTCTTGAAAACCTGGTTGATGAGGAACCCTATTTGGCGAGTGTCATCGGGTGGATCGGTATAGTCTTTCACAGAGAGCGTTGGCGGCCGTACTAATTTAAACGAGCGCCACCGAAAAACGCTAGTTTTTCAAAAATGAAATTTTTTTCTTGAGGCACCCAAAATGCCTCGCCTAGGCAAATCTCGCCGTTTTTGTAATAATGGACCAAATCGGTCCAAATTTTCAACCTTAATAGCCTGCCCGCGTTTTAGCATACAACTAAGCTAGACTATTTATTCATTTATTTAGCCTTTTATAATAATCTTTTGCCCCCAGAAACACTGCCATTAGTCCAAGTAATTAGACATCGGCATTCTACCGGACACGAATTTTAGTGTATATATGTTTGTTTTAGTTCTCCTCTCAGCCCGACTGGACCCAACCAAATGCTACTGCTAGCTTGATCTACTATTAAAACTAAAAGAATTCTTAAAAAGATCTGTTTCCAAGCAACTCCGTAAGTCAAACTGTGCAAAAACTTCGAATCCTTAATTTCTTCAACCAAAACTAGTTGTGGTGTATAACACTGCAGTTTCCAGTTAAAGCTTATAACATTTAATAGTAATGCTTTCTGCACTACCCAAAGCCAAGTATCAAGCTTTAACAAGAGCCTATTCACGTTGCAAACTTGTAAATATCCATTCCGTAGCCAATAATAGAAAGTAAAGGCTTATTTCCCAATGCTCAATTGAGTAAAACTCAAAACAGGCCTGTCTTTTCCGTTTACATGTCCCTACTCCTTCAAACGGCTCTGCACCCAGTCCCTTTGTTCAACCGACTTCTCCTCCCACTTTCCATTGTTCTCGAGGGCCTCAGCCAATCAGACCCTCGCAGCTATCCTCGGCGTCCGCGCCAACTTCCGGTAATGTGTATATAATGCCAACATAAAAACTCAAACATAAACATAACCAAAACACACAGATCTCAAGCTAGAGAACGGTCACGCCAGTCGGGAGTGGAGACGCCATGTCCGGAGAATGCCATGCCGGGCACAATGGTAGTGGTTCGTATGTTATAGTTTAGCTTTCGAAAGTTCAGTTTAGGACCCCCATATTTTAAATTTTAGTTTAAAAACGTAAACTTTAACTCTCTAGCTTGGAGAAATTATGGTGGCGACGCCTGTAGCGGCATGTTAGGTTTTCTCACCCCATAACGTCAGAGTGGTTCTCTTACTAAAATCCAACTTTTCCAGTTTATTTTAAATGGATTTTTAAT
>JAHWFP010242889.1:0-24027 GCA_023313725.1 Lithobius niger
CTTTCCTTCTTTCTTTCTTTCCTTCTTTCTTTCTTTCCTTCTTTCTTCTTCTTTCTTCTTTCGAAGTTTTCTTTATTCATCCCATCCTAAAGAGTCGACGCTTTAGGCATTGTATGTAATAGCTATTCGACCAAGCGTTCGTAAAGAATGCTGCTGAAAGGCGCACCGTACCTAACGAAAACAAGCGGTGATTCAGATTATTTTATAAATGTAGCGTCTTTTTTGAAGGATAGTATAGTCCTGCTCCATTGTTACAAGCTACAGCATTACTCTGGGACCTCCCCGCCCCCTGTCCACTTTCTGAGAATTCTCGTGCGCAAACACCACCTGCCGGGCGTGCTAATTTACTCATGGGAATGTAATTTAGTGCATTGTTACAGCTAGGCACTACGAACAACTTCTTATTTCCCCGTCTGTTACTGCTTCTTGGTAGCAATTGACTGATAATGTGGTTGCAACTTTCTCGTGCACCTAAATTGTTGATATCAAAACTGTTTTTACAATTGTTCGATCACAGTGCCTTTTTTGGGTGTCCAGCCATCCGAGTTGAGGTTTTTGCTTTTATATTTGTGTAGATCAGACTCGAGACGCAAGTGCCCTAATTACACCCCCCCCCCCCCTCTCCCTACCTCCAAACCGCCAACCCTCCGTCTGGATACGCGTGGGTGAGGCAGGATCGTGTTTTATTACGTCTGGAGTGAGTGTTTGTGGCTAACAAGTATCCGTTTTCCACCCGGAAACCCGCATAAGTGGTGAAATGTGAAACTAGTTTAAACGAAAAACAGGAACTATCCCACCTTAACATCAAGGTTGTTTGGCGACCCTCCATGACTGCAATGAACTAATAAAATCGGCATTTGCTTATAACGGGCGGCTTTTACGTATTTACGCTCTAATAAAATTTTACGACTTGTAAAATCCTACCATTAACCTTTTTTAATGCATCTTGTTTCGTAGTAATACGCGTAGTCAAAGGGTAAACGGAGCCACATTTTTACACTCATTTTCGTGAAAGAAAAAAATAAGATCAACGTTCCAATTCCTCTCCCTATTCCCTAGTACCTCAAATTTTGCTTACATTTGAAACTTAAAGCAGAATAAGATCAATACAGAGCAAGATGGGGGGGGGAAGGAGAACTGTAGGAGAGCCTTCATTCCTTAGACATTTGGAACGCCCCTAACAACCAAATTATTGGAGCAATATGCACAGAAGCGCATGTTGACCCTGTTTTGGAAGATGTCGGTGTGGCAGAGAGATTCGGCCTTTGACTTAAAATGTCGTGTCGTCTCCCGTCCCCCCCCCCCTTCCCACAACTGCTTCAGTATTCTGGAAAATACTAAGTTCTAAAGTCAACGGAGATAGGTTTCCTATCTTTTGATTACGTATTAACCCAGCCCCCTAACAGCTCTGGCAAAGCTACGTCCCCACCCCTATAAATGTATTCAGAAATCGTGAAATTACTATAGCAGGCCTAATTTCACGTTTTTGGACCTTGAAGCATTTTAGATCGTAATTGTTCTGCTAGAAATTGACAAAAGGCTTCATACATTCAAGGAAATTAATGTTTCATCCCCTTAAAGGTGCCTTTTCACCTTTTCAACTCCTAGCTGCAGCATCGTAGAATCTTCGAGCAATATAAAGAAAATAGCGGTAAATAATAAAAAAAAAAGGAACAACACTTCGCAGCAGCGCCGCGGTTTTTCATAACTGAAATGAGATCACGTGACCCACATCAGCCTATTGGATGATTGAGAATCTGGAACGTGGATGCTGTGTTTAGAATATGGGCAACGTTATTGAAGTGGAGAACCGGCGACTTTAAAATCGCTTTTTTTCTGCACCAAAATTAACTAAAAGCTTCACATGTATTAGTAAACTAAACTCCTGAACAAATGAGAATAAGGTTCCCTTCACTCGTCGTCGCTCATTGGCGCTTCCTAGAAGCGGGTCGTTCACACGTGTAACACCACAGAAGCGCCACTAAGTGGCGATTTGGGAAGACACCTTAAAGATATTGCGTTAATGCTAGATCACGTGCGTGAATGACCGCATAAACGTCGAATTTTCCGCTATGGACGTGGGCCTAAACACCCTACCCGGACAGACGTAAGATTCGAATTCTAACTTTGTTGCAGCCACCCCCAATTTTTTTATCATACCAATTTTAACAGCCCATGGGCGTTTATTAGACGATTTCGAGCGAGTAGTAACAATATAATTAAAAGCAATGAAGAAAATATTGCGACAATCGAGTTTTCAGTCAGTTACATGTTTATTAAATAGACAATAAATAACAAGGTAAAGGATTAACGAAGAAACCAATCAGAAGGTCCTGACCTTGTTTCAAGGGAACCTATGCTAATCTGAATGTAAAAACTTACTGTGTCTGGGACTCGAACGTAGCACATCCCGCTTTCTTGTCAGACGCTCTACAAAGGCTAGCTGTGTCTGTGTTTGTTTGTGTCTGGGTTTTCGTTGCTTTAATCACTTTGGGTTTTATGACGTGAGAGGGATAATACGGAAATTCTTAACCAAAAATAAGTTTGAAAAACATGCTAGTCTAAAGCGGTCGCGCATCCAAAGGTGGGACATGCGGGTTACTTTGCGTAGAGAATATTTTGCCAACGTGCACCAAATTAATCTTGCAAATTATTTACACTCCGAAGATGGAATAAACAGAGACTTGTCCTAAACGTCGTTAAACCATTTATCATTATTTTGTCATTTATCGTGTCATTTATCACTATCTTGTCATTTATCATTATCTATTCTTGTCACATAGTGTTTGAAATTTTAGCGTAACCAAAATGCTGGGGTAAATATAATCCCAGAATATAAAAATTGTGCCTCAGTTAACTAATTTGCGATCTGCCCCCCAAACGACAAAGAGAACAACAAGAAAATAATAATTTCCTCCCCATTTTTATCAACCAACAAAATTATTATTTACCCCCAGATGAAAACTGAATTTTATATGTAAATGTTTACCCCTGCGGTCAAATGAGCGACAAAATGGGGGATTAATTTATTATATTTTTCCTACCCAATATTGTTTTCAGTATGGTATCGGAATCAATCAATCGGCTCTATTAATAGCTACGGCGGGCGGCAAGTCGGCCTACATGGTTTTCTCAATAAATAACCCGGGGCAACAAGCAGCTCTTTCTATTCCCGGCATGCCACGCGTGGTTACCATGACAATGGCCGTGCAACAGGTCTGGCTGTCTTACTGCGGTTTCCCGCTATAATGGCCTCTTTTTTGGCTGTGGTCGACGGTTTGGGGGAGAAGAGCGAACGGACTGAGACCTTGACATACAGCCTTGAATTTGTGTCCATCTGCTGCCAGACTGACCCAGTGGCACAAATTCACGGGCAGGAGAGAGTGAGCCCTCGTGCCCTTGTCTCCACCACGTGGGCTGCGTGCAGTTTAGCCCTTATTGTAAGTACGTTTCAAATCATTTTGTACCTTAGTTGCAAACGAGCTTAATTTACCCTAATTAAACTTTCGGTCGTGTTTGTCCGAGTTGGACGCCGCCATCTTGAACCTGAAGTTGCAGTTTGAGCGTGTTTGAGAAACCGGAGCGACCCGAAAGTTTTTTTCTTTTTGTTCTTTCACTGTTTTCCAATTACCCTATTTGGAACGGTGAGTGAATAAAGAATTTGTGTTTTGGATGTACCGGCGTTTGTCTGAAATTCGCAATTCCTGACTTGCGTTGTGCTAAAGCTCCGGTGAACGTATTTAGCTAAATACGGATAAGAAAAATTCCAATACCGAAGATTGGAAAGCAAGAGACGGATGTCGTCCTTTAACTGAGCCAGTCCTGGTGCTGCCCTCTGACGCTCGCTATTAGTGGCTGCGTCTAGACCTCTACTGGAAGATATCGGGAGGAGAAGAGTAGAGATTGGGATGGGAACGCTGAGGGGTACTTGGAGAGTGTGCTACTGTTTAGGGTGAGGGAAGGGGCCTTGGACACAGGAGTAGGAGTGGAAAGCAGGAGAGGAAGATGAGGATGTGGTATTTGTGGGGAAGGGCATGAAACGCTGGAACATGTGCTGGTGGACTATGAGGATTGGAGTAACTTAGGGGAAGAGAAGAATGGGGGAGGGTTTAGGGGTGAAAGGCCACCCGTTGGCTCCTTGGAGATGGAGGGAAGAGGGAGTGGGGGTAAGTGTGGAAAAAGGGGGCTTCTGAAGTGGTGGGGCAGAAGGGGAAATAGCTGGGGAGAATGAGTGGGTTGGAGAAGGTGTCTTTCTTTGTGGGTTGGTTTTTCTGTGAAAGGGTGGAATTGGGCTATGCGGCTTCAGCCAGCACCCCGTTTCACATGAAAAGCTATAGCGTCGTCGTCGTCATCATCATCATCATCTCGGTAGGTATTTCGTACCGCATTCGAAAATTGAAAAAAAAAATCTGATAACAACTAAAACATGTTCTAAACGATTTCACCACACTCCGCATAATAATGACTTATACCCCTTCCACACTGGAGGAAAATATCCGGACCCGCCTCGGACCCGAGGCTGACCTGCCCACGCTCGACTACGACTTGGTTCCGGACTCGACCCCGACTTTTAAGTCCTGCCTCGAGGTTGGGACTAGAGACCCCGACCCGAGTCTCAGTGTGGAAAGGGTCGGAGCGTAGGCCCGCGCTTTAAGGATCTTGGAGTGCTGATATGCAATAGCCAGATAAAGGAAAAACAGGAGAAGGTGACAGGAAAGGGAGGGAAGAGAGGAACAACGATAGCGCCGAAAATGTTGTAGCGAGAGAAGGATTAACTAAAGTACGGACCTTGAACGCGATGTTGGAGTTCAGTGTGGAAAGGAGTACGGAAGGAATGGTATTGTGTTTTGCCGGTGGGCACAAGCCGTGGCCTAGACCCCGAACACCGTGTAATAACGACTTATACCCCACGTTCGGTGTCCACTGTGGACGCTGCTTTAGATGTGATCACTGCGATTTAATCTCTTGTTATTTGTACCAAGGCAGCTATTATGCTGCTTCCACACTGGACCCCGAACACCGCGTTTGGTGTTTGAGCCCCGACTTGTACCCATAAGCAAAACCCGACACCCTTCCTTCCATACCCCTATCCACACTAAAATCCGACATCACATCCGAGGTCCGGACTTTACTTAATCTTTTCTCACTTCAACATTTTTGGCGCTATCGTTGTTCCTTTCTCCCATCCCCTCTTCCTGCTTTCCCTCTATCTCACTATTGCTTATCAGCGCTCCAAGTGTTCAAACATTTCCCTAACGCACGGGCCCGCGCTCCGACCCTTTCCACACTGAAACACGGGGTTGGGGTCGGCATCTCAAGTCCCGACCTCGAGCAGGACTTGAAAGTCGGGGTCGGGTCCAGACCCAGGTCGGAGACGAGTGTGGAAGGGTCAGGCTTGGGTCCGGGGCAGGCCCAAGGAAGTGTCCGGACTTTTTCCCCCAGTGTGGAAGGGGTATACGAAAACACAGATTCCGTAACTATGTAGACGAGTCGTTCGAAAACGCTGGGCATGACAAAGTACCTCAAATCCCGAAATAACAAAAGAGTGGAACGAAACTACCCCAAAAGAGTGACGTAGGCAAAAAATAAATATTTTGAAAATTTGGGGCAAAACTATGGAGTCCTGTCGGAAATTGATGACACGTCTTCGATATTTTATTTGTCTCGCAGTTCTTTTTTCTGTTTTGTAACAAGGTTTCCGAAGGCCCTGGAGCAAGATAATTAGAATTATCATGTCTACTTATGGTTCTTTTGGGGACCTCTTATGTCTCCCGAGGCTCTGGGGCAGTTGTCCCGGCTGCCCCAATGGTATGCCGTGTGTAAGAGTGGCATGTATGTGTTACGTCAAAATTACGTCATTTTCAAGGTTCATGAGATGAGTAACTGGAGTCTCCCCCCGCCCCCCCCCTCACTCCCCCGAAGACTCAAAAGCTTCCGACGACAGATTGTGATCACATCGAAAAAGTTCTGCGGCTGTCACCAACGCTTGTGGTAAATCACTCCGCGAAAGCGAAAATTGAACGTAATCACAGATTTGTTGAGCTTAAAACACTGAATCTTCCAAACGTCTTACAAAACCCCGCGACTTGACAAATCTTGACGTGTGGCTACCTGCATCTTAACTATTATGTCGGACGCCATTGTCCATTTTTCTTCAAAACAGATATTGCGGTATTTAGCACAAAGATTTAATAAAATGACTGTTCTGACGATCCTGTTTTACAGTGGCTTTGTTTCCTCCAAAGTGGATGAATTTACCACAAAATCGTAAATAAGTGTATTTGGACTGCCGTTGAAATAATTTAGCAAGACGAAGACCTCTTCACCTACCGTTCATAGAATACGTTTTTGAATTGGGGCAATTCGATTCCTTACCCCTTTTCCGGCCCCACTCCATTTCCGGCCATAAATAAAGATCGGTTCTTTATATTGGTGGGGCCCCTTTGCCCCCAACAAACGATGCCACGGCCTTGAGCTACCTGAATTATTCTGTCCGTGAAAGTCGTGATTCAGTTTAAATTTCGCCACCAGCATGCACAGTCAGGCTTAGTAGTAAAGACAGTGATTGAAAACGTATGGAACTAGCATTTCATACGATTTCTGCTTCATATTGTAATGTTTTGACGCGAATACACGAGAGATAGGCGTTGTGCTGTTGGGCGCACACACAAGGTTTCCAGGGCCGGATTAAAGGTACTCGGGGCCACGGACAAAAATGTAAAAAGGGACCCCCTCCAACGATTCTCCACCCCTTCCCTAAACCCCACCCCATCTTATACCAACCTGTCAACTCCCTTATCTGATTTGCTCGTGTATCATATTCCCTCACTTTCTTCATGCTTAATTTTTTTTGTACTTATTTAAGTAAAAGTAGAGAAGGATACTGAATAATGGTTAGCCATGAGTAAGACTGGCAAAGTTATCAAAAAGTCGGTTTTATCTAGCAAATTCCTAAAAGCCATCGGTGAAGTCAGTTTCTAGTATGAGGAACATCTTGTTATAGAACGCACGTGACTTTGAATTTTGGGTGCAATTTAATGTAGAAAATCTTTCTCAGAAAGGGATAGTCATCATTACAGATTAGTAAATAACCATGTGTGATTTCAACAGTCGGAGACCTTTCGAATTGATATGATAATTACTTGTAACAAACATTCATTGGACAAAATGCGCCAATCAGGTTGCAAAGTTTTGTCAGGTCATCGTGATGAAACGAATTATCAGCTTCAAATTCATGATTATTTTACACCATTGCTTCAATCGCGACAACGAAAACTTAAGCTGTTTTCCAAAGCAGGAACAAACACGTCTGCTACGCGAGATTTCGCATCATCAGTTTATCATTCTAGTTATTTTTTTTTAAAGTTTTTATTTAGTTGTTTTTCTTCCGAGTTGGGGGCTCCTCAGGAATCCGAGGCCAGGGACAAATGCCCCTAATGACCCTGCCTTAATCTGGCACTGGCTTCCCCAGAGTTCCCTCGCATAAATCCGCTCAACGCCACCAACACGCCCCGAAGGATTGGAAATTAGCACATTTCTCTTTCGTTTCTTTCATAAGTTTAAAATAATCCAGCACAAATTTTACTCACCCTCCCCTCCCGTGACACGAAAATTCTGAAAGCAGTTTGTAAAATCTTGATTACAGTTTGATGTCCCGTCTGAAAGAATTCCTAGTGAGAGTCGAAGGAAGGGCGTTCGAAAATTCGCTTCGCAAATCCCGTCTGCAACAGATACCGTCTTTTCCTAGGGAAAAAAAGTCTTAATTGCCGGAAAAGTTAGATTTAATTGCGAATTTAATTGCTATTTAATACAGAGTTAAGCTCCGTAGGAAACGTTATGTGGCTGGTGTGCGTGTTTTGTGTATAGCCATATTAGTAAAAGCTACCCTAGTGGGAATAACAGGATATTAATGGGCTACTGCGATCTTGGATTAGTAAGTTATTGCGGCTTTTGTCTCGTTATACAAAAATTAAAAATACTCATTAGAGAATAAAGGAACTATTTGAGGATTTGGGAACTTAATATTTGGTCTCCCTCGTAATTTTCATTTTACCGTTAATGGCCTATTAACAGCCCTGGCAAAGCTCCGCCCCCCCCCCCCGGTGTGTTAAGGTGAGAAATGAAATCGTGAAGTTAGTTATTTATGGGCCTGTAAGTGGTTATTTCACGATTTTTGACCTCGGAGCATTTTAGATCGTAATTTTTGTGATAGAAATTGGCTAAAAGTTTCATAGAAATTAATGTTTCAGTTTCACCCCCCTTAAATCGTGGAATTTGTGTACCAAAACTAACCAAAAGCGTCATCATATTGCAAATAAACTAAATTCCTGAACAAATAAAAGTAAAGGCATTCGGTTAGTGCTAGATCGAACCCAGATCACATACGTGAATGATCGCATAAACGCCAAATTTTCCGGAATGGATTTAGGCCTAAACACCATCCCCGGACAGAAGTAAGAATCGAATATAAATTAGTTACGGCCCACGCCCTTCTTTTTTCGAAATAATTTTAACAGCCCATGGGCGTTTAATTGGCGATTTACGGTACTATAGTCGACACGAGCATTAATTTCTTTTTGGTTGTTTTGAGTACTTGCTTTTTTTTGTACTAAATGTTTAAGAAGTCCGATTTTGTCCTTTTTTTCTACGAAATTGATTGCTTTAGTGTTGGTTGGGCCATGATTTGAACCGGGATACTGCCTATCAGAGATCCAATTCCAATTGAACGGATTTGAGTTAACTGTACTTCAAGTGAACAGCAAATCAAGTCAAGTCAATTACCTAAATTCAACGGAGAAACAATTCTACATTCCAGAACAATTCCAATTCAATTTTGTCCGTCCAATTCAATTCCAACCAAGCCATTGATTGCCATGTTTCAATGCAATCAGTTCACTGTTGTTTCTCTATTTGCTAATTCAAGTCAATTCCAATCAATTACTTTTCGTCTCTCATTGTGGCAAATCCATTCTAATTCATTGAGTTGCATTTGTTCCGATCTTAGTTGCAGTTAATTCCCGGTTGATTCAACAAATTGTTTGATCAACCCCATTGAATTCTACCCAATGCAATAGAAGGAAGACAATCTTAATTTCGGATATTGACGAAAATTTACACAATTTGGGTGAATTTTGGGGCTGAAATTGGGTATAATCAATTTGGTTTTTGTGATATTGGCTTGATATGGTTGCTATGGTAGATTTGATCAAGTCAGGTCAAAACAAGGCATTTTAAGCCAAATAAAAGCCATAACCAATCTAGGCAACGTCATTCCAGTGTATGGCTTGGCAAGTCAATCTGAGTTGAACATGGACTGAATATATAGTCGGCCAAGTCAATTCCTACCAGATCATTGCTTAATTTCTGCAACTGCCCAAATCAAGTCTTGTGGAATTGAAGATTACGAAAATCAATCCATCAATTCATTACCTGGAATTGCCCAATGTTGAATCACTTCTACCAAGTACACAAAAGTGTAACTTGAGTCAATTAATTCTGAGTCCGAAATTTCCATGTTTCTGCAGTTTATCAACATGCCTTCATATCGTTTACGTCTCTCGCTCTGTGTAGTATAATAATGTATACTTTCACCACTGTGAGTGGTATAGACTTCGGAAGGGCAGTGAGCCACTAACAACGAGCCTAAAAGATACAGAAAGAAACACATTTATACGTCAGATTTGCTAATTCATCAATGCTTTTGGTGTCCCAACGCTGTATTTTCTCGATCGCACTCAGATGCATGTTAGTAAGGTACAGGGAAGACAAAGAAGAATTCCATATTCAATAATTGGTCTAACAACCACCATGCAGAACTTTAAATAAACTGCAGTACGCGATGATAGTGCTCGGTTTATCATCACGTTCGGAACAGTGGCCTTACGTATAGTCGGCTCAGTGGTGTATCACCGTTTCGCCAATTCCCGTTTCGCCGAATCCTGTGTCGTCGAATTTTAATCAGTGTTTTCATTTTCGGCGAAAGTGGAATTCCCGTTTCGCCGAATCCCATTTCGCCTAACAATTTTTTTTTTTCAAGTTACGTGCCTCGCTCGCGCTCCCGTGCTCGCTGCGGCTAAACATATAACATCAGAAACCGCAGCTGATACTTGTAATTCCTTCCAATTAGGAATGCATCTTTAGCTTCTCCAACGTCAAATTTTTAAAGTATATTTTAATTCAGCGAAACGGGATTCGGCAAAACTGGAATTCCCCTTTTGCCGAATTTTAAACAGAGCTTAATTTTCGGCGAAACTGGAAACATTTTCGGGGAACGGGATTCGGTAAAAAAGGGTATACACCGGCTCAATATGTGCACTTTAAGGTGAAGTCTGCATCATTGGTGATTTCTAGGTCTGTTACATTGGGTTGGGAGTCGCTTATTATCGTACCCCGGAAGTAGGCACGTAAGATGTTTTTACGTCCAAAATGCATGGTCGAGGATTTATCTGGGTGAACTGTCAGGCACCAGGTGTATTTTATAAATACCAAACCTGTATTTTATAATGTCTGTTAAAATATAATGTCTGTTGTGTAATCTTGTGGCCGTATAATTTGACGTGCCCTTTTGATATCATCTGCTTATTAATGCTGATGTTGGTAGCTCCAAAATCCTCAAACTTTATTCTGAAAAGAAGTGCTGAAGACATGCCTGACTCGAACTGTTTAGTAGTGCCAATATGCATCCCTTACATCAAAAGTTGTTCTTCCGTCATGAATCATGAATCTAGGTTCAAAGGTGGTTTAATGAACAATTCTTTGAATGTTTTCAAGAACTTATTTTTAAGTCATGGCTCGTTTTTCACAGAATTTGAAACCTGTCGGTGCAAAATATATATATTTTTTTAGTTAGTTCAGAGGAAATTGTGTACAAGGGCATACCTCCTCACTATATTCGAAACGACATACCTTCTCACTATATTCGAGCATCCTGCGCAAAATAGCTTTTGCAACATTTACATACGTAAAGTGAATGTAGCAAAACCGTTTCTGACGATGGGTAAAAATAGGAAAATGAATGTATTTGCAACATTTACACGCGTTTGAAGTAATGTTGCACGACTGAGCCCTACAGGAAAGCCCAACAGGGAGGAATGTACCTTTAACCTGAAAAGGCATAAGAGAAGCGTACATGTGAGGATCGGTTCTTTTTCGGGGTCTCCGGATGGGGGAAGGTTCATCGAAAATTTGGAGGTAACATTTTCATTCCCCTCCCCCCCCCAGACATGAATAATGATTAATGACCGTCTCCAAGGGCCAACGTTGAACGAGAAAATTACCCAAGACAAAATGAGATTGAAAACGCTCGAAGCATTTATATTTATTAATTTTTATGTAATGTTTTCTTTTAGCTTGCCTTTCCCAATTTCATAGTAATCGTTTATCTTAACAAATCCTTTTGTTTTGTTATGAGACTGTTATGTCTGTCTACTCCAGACTATCCCAAGCCAAAGCTCATCTTCAAACAGACAACCTTGTGTTTGAGTGAAGTAGGTAGGTGCCTGCGGGCCTACCTGCTGCCTACGAGTCCTTGACGGCACTCGGTGAGTTGAATAGGCACTTCCGGATAGCTCCCTCTCTCTCACTCAACGATTTATTTGTCGTCGATTGCAGTATCTTGTGCAACAGTAACAGTCACTGCCTTGGGGATTTCCCCTTCACTGCATCACTGTAAGTAGAAAGTGTTTAAAAAGTATGTAAATATGGACCTTACTGACTTTGCTGCAGTGTAAATGACGTTTTGATTGAGTGTACTGTACAGTTTTGTTTACGGTATTTCTTACTAAATGACAAACATGTCAGCCTCATCACCTGATCGTAACGGCTTTACTGTATTTTGATCAGCCTTGTCGGTAAGGCATATACTGCGTAGTTCGGAGTGGGCGTTTCCAACCGAGTGGTAGCTGGCCTACTTCCCGACTGAATTGAAACTGAATCCTTCTGGGCGGATTTAGACAAAACAAACTAGTTTTAGCCTCCCAGCTATTTCATTAACTTGGCCATTAAAAAAAACAGCCTTTTCTTTTTATTGCTGTGCTCGCTTGGTGTCTGACGGGGATAATTTTCTTTTAAAAAAAACGTTAAAGGGACATAAATCCTTCCGGTATGTCGTGCGGCCCCGTTGAGAATAGCGTTTGCAACATTTACACATGTTAGAGTTAATGTCGCAAAATCATCTCGCATGGAAGGAAAAACAAGAAAATGAATTACGGCAAATAAAATGAAATGGCAACATTTACATATACGTTTGAACTTATGTTGCAAATCTGAGTCGTACAGGAAAGCCTACATGGATGTACCTTTAATTTGTTATTTGTTTTATTTTGGTGCATCTCGTTCTCTTCTGATTTAGCCAGGCGAGCGGAATTATCCCGTGTATGAAAATAATTCAATTCAATACGAGACAAAATCAGTTTGTGCTTTATTTAAATTCGTTACACACCGCGACGAAGGCAAAAGTAAATAATTTTTTGTTGAAAATTTCAGCCATTATAAAAATGCAGGGCGGTTATTTTTATTCTCCCCCAAGCCCTCCCCACATTCGAGACTCATGCTGTTCGGCGGTATCCCCTCCGCAGTGCTTATTCGAAACAACAAAACTACCAACAGGTGTTGAATAATCTTCAGGCTACTAGTTAGACAATAAGTTGACTAAAATACAAATGCAGTCATTAATTTAGGTATTGCAAACTGCTTTAAGACCCTAACGTTTAGTGGGTTTTTAAAATAATTATTTCATTCGCGCTACAGTAAACTCGATACAACAAAACTCCAAGTAAAGAATTTCTTCGTATAGAACAGAAGGACTAATGCCGCATTCACTGCGGATCTTTTATCTGGAGCCAGTCGTTTAGCTAACTGTAAGGGGCACTGCATGGACGTGAAATGAAGTAAAAACATTAGCGTCGTTTTGTCAAGCCAATGCTATGAGAACTTAAGTTTAAAAATTGTTGGTTTCTACGTAACAAGGTTATAAATAGGCTAAAGTAAAGAATTTTCGTGCTGATCCATTTTTGGCCTAAAAAGCTGCTGTCACAGCATGGGCCTGACAAAAGATGCCAAAGTTTTTTACTTACGTTTATCTCCTGTACTCCTTGCCGCTAGCTAAAGGACCGGCTGCAGATACGAGCTCCTCCAACTTCATAAAAAAAGGACGCTTTTCTAGAATTGTAGAGGTTAAAGGGGGATTGCCACCAAATGACAGGCTACAGCGTCTGTAGCCATTTACTGCCATCTAGTTCTGTCTAGACCTTACTTTCAACAAACGAAGGAAAGCACAAATAAATTTCTTTTTATGAAACAAACAAGCCATATGCCTCCTTAATTAGTGAGTGTGAAGTTTGTGCGTGCACCAGGAAGCAAACGGTGAAGTTAAGCCTAACGTAACAACGGGCGCTTTTCAACAATTTTTATTTTTTTTTTATAAAGAACGACCGTTTTGAAATGCAGCTTTTGAACCGCTAGATGGACGCCATCTAGTGACAGTGATATCGCTAACCTTGGCCGCTTCCTCCGTGGTGCACGTGGACGCACGAAGTATACACTCAATAATTAAAGGGCAATTACATCCATTTTGACATGCATGTTTGACTTTTGGATCACTTAAGAATTGCGGTAAGACTACGTTACGTACGTCCGATATAACAATTTAATTACTGCCTCACCAAAACACGACACGGAGATCGCCATTGGTTTGTTGGGACGCTCAGAAATTAATGTCGACAGATGTCACTTTTCAATTTCTACTCGCAGCCGATTGACTGTGAGGAGCTCAAGCGTCTGACGGCCTTAGCTGGTCACTACACTGCCGGCCAGCTTAGGCCGTCAGACGCTTGAGCTCCTCACAGTCAATACAGCTATCTCAATCGGCTGCGAGTCGAAATCGAAAAGTGACATCTGTCGGCATTGATTTCTGAGCGTCCCAGCAAAACAATGGCGATCTCCGTGTCGTGTATTGGTGATGCAGTAATTAAATTGTTATATCGGACGTAATTAACGTATTCTTACCGCATTTCTTGTGTTTAGTTATTGTGTAAGTGATCCAAAAGTCAAACATGCATGTCAAAATGGATTAATTGCCCTTTAAGGAGCCACGCGGCTTGTTTGTTGTGTAAAAAGAAATTTCTTTGCACCTTCCATCGCATGTTGAAATCAAGTGCTACACTGAACCAAATAATGGTAGACGGCACTAGATGCTGCAACCTGCCATTCGGTCAATAGGCACATTTAATTCATGTACTAACAACCATTCTGTGAAAAACTATATATCAATGATTAAAGGGATATACCTCCCAGCGCCATTTTTCTCGATCCTCCACATCAAGTACGGCCCCAAAGGTCTATTTACTTACCGTTAGTCTTTCCCTTGCTAAAAATCCGTTTTAAAATGTGGCGTGTAGGAGATTTTCTGTTGAATATTACTAACTTTATTTACGTTCGTCCCGAACATATATGATGCATCGTGCGCCTACAATGACCTCGAAGATCTGTGTGTGCGCAGTATTAATTTTAATCGTTTGCTAGTAATTACTATGAGATCAAAAATCTAAAAGACTAATGCAGTAAAAATTAATTATTCCAATAGATCGCCGAAGCAAAATTATAAAACACTAGTCCAGAAAATTATAAATTGTGATTTTAAAATACAAGAATCATTCCGGTTTTTGACGACACAATCATTGGGTTCAAGCTGACGCAATGCCAACTGAGACAGTAGCTACGTTTTTCGCTGCGAGGAACGAAGCTACCGTCTCAGTTGACCTTAGCTGTGGTAAATACGCGGATGTGATCGTCGCGTGGGTGTTGTGAGGCAGGTGGAAGGTTATAAGGCAGGGTGGATGTTGCTTTAGGTTACTGAAAGAATTGAACGATGATAAAAGCAAACGATAACCACAGCCCAAATTCGAACTTCTTTTTCACAAAGGTATATATACCTCCATGTTGGCTTTCCTGTAAGATTCAGTTTTGCAATATTACGTCGAAGGCGAGTAAATGCTGCAAACGTTTTTATTTTCCTGTTTTCCACTCCCCATCCCCACGTGTAAGACAGTTTTACAACATTCACTACAGGTATGTAAACGTGCAAAAGCTAATTACGTGCAGGATGCTTGAAAACAGCGAGATGGTATCAATATAAAACACTTTGTAGTTTTCTGCATACTCTCCCTCGCAATGTAATCAAACTGTAGATGTAGTTTAATTTAGATTCAGATTTATCTGCAGCGTTTCTGCAGTCTGCATAAGGCGTTTTGACATTACGTCATTTGAAGATGATTGTAAAGAGGTCTTTTGTAGCATGAACTTTAAAGAAATATTTTTTGGTGTAGGTTGTTTGTTATAAAGATAGATAGAGAGAAAGCTTACTGTAGAAGACAATGGTATGGATATGTTCGGACAGGTGTATTCAATGCTAAAATACCGTTGATAATTAAACAGCGCTTGTCATGGCTATAAAAAGCAAGTGTTACACGCCCAAAACATCTGCTGCAAAAAGTCCCATAAACGATGCATGTTTTATGTGGACTCACGTACACGATAGTGGACACGATGTTGGTAGGCCTTTTTGAATATACAATGAGAATTGTTGTTTTCTATCCGTAAAACGAACTCTAAGCCGCCTTACACCACGGAGTTGCAGCTGTACTAGAAACAATGCTTTCCAAACCTTCGCAATCTGCAGTTCTCGTCGATGCTGGTAAAGCCATCATGCCGGAGCTAACTTCTTGTTCTCGTCTGAGGGAGATTCTCCAATGCTACACTCTATTTGTTTATTTATTTATTTTATTTATAAAATTATTGTAACGCCCTATGAAGAGCATAACAGCAATTTCAGATTAAAACAACAATTAAAAAAAAAATAAGAATTTAAACTGCCTTGAGTAACATGACTGACACCTGGTGGCCACAGTTCTCACCTCTGCTCTCGCCTCAATGAGATTCGTGAGAAACACCTCACTCACTCCTATCGTAGCCACTCCTGCATGGTGTGCGATAAAGGCCACGCATATAGTCCTATTACAGGCAAGTTGCCACAAATGTGAAAACGCTATCTTAAAAACGATTCAAACCTCAATTTATAAAATCAAACAGCTATTGGAAAATTAGTTCAAACTTGTGCCAACAGTATCACAGTTTTTACCTGTAGGTGTGCGTGTTTTACCCTAATCGTCAGACTTAAGTTTCTGCAACATTAATCAGTTACTGCGACTGAATTTGCTCACCATGTTTAGCCGTAATGGTGGTTGCCATCCCATAATCTCAAAGCGGAAGTATCACTGTTGAGCTGTACCTTAAATCGTGAATCTGCTGAAAAGACCAAGTGAAAAGGCCACACCAGAACTTTCTGCTTTAGTAATTATACAGATCGAAGCTTTACGTGTTTGTGAATGGCCCCGCCCAGGGACCTTCTACTATCTACCGGGTCGGTTCACTCAGTTGAACGAGTCTGAGCTATAGCATACCTATTTCCCGTGGTAAAGTATACACGAGCGAGATTCAGCTGATGACGTTTTTGCTCCCAAACCAATCCTCGAAGCAGACGACGACAAAAAAGTTTGTTTCAACTAGCAAGTAGTTTTTAACGAAATTTATGAATAATTATGAAATATCACTCAATCTTCACTGAATGTTAAAATACACATTATTAAAACAGAACGGCAAATTCTTACCAGATTACCCAAGACGAGAGTAGCTGATGTCGTTGTGTCGAAACCAAAACAATGGCGAACCTTTGCGATGATCGCTTGTGACGGAGGTCTCCATCTGATAACAAACGTTACGATTTTCAGTCGCATTGTTGGTTAAAGCAGTTTAAAACAAATTAAAACAATTGGAGCAGTCTGGCTTACGTTTGATGATCAGTACTCGTTCGTTTGTTAGTCCAATTTTGTGTCGATTCATCAGCAAAATCAAAAGCCAATGAGATGCAAGAAACAGTAAAATGGTGCGAAATGGGAGCGGAGACCTCAGACGTGTTTGAAGCAGCTCCTAAATCTCTCACGCTTTCTCGCGGTAAAGCGTAAGGGCGCGTTTATGCAACGACTCGCCTTTGCATTCTCGCAGCTAGAATTTGATCGCGATGGTAAAGGCGTCGTTGCCATGGTACCAAAGCCAACTGGATTAGTTAAATCCGACACCGTTTGAGTAAATGCTTGCAGTCGTATAGTCCGTTACAGAAAGATAAAGAATTCCTCCTGACGAAATAATTTTCAAATCGCTTCAAAACTCAGTTATTGACTCGTTTCGTTGCGAGCTGGTAGAGCTAAAACCGCCGCCATGTTGTAATTTCAGATAATTTCTCGTTTCTAGCTGCGAGAATGCAAAGGCGAGTTGTTGCGTAAACGCGTCCTAATAGTAAGTGGCCACACCCTATCAAGGCTACGTATAATCCAAGCTCCCTAGGCCCCGCCGACAAACAAACCATAGAGCTATACAGTATATCTCACTTAGAGTGATTTCACTTTCATTCTTATTATGCCCATCCATGTTAGGGAAATGACGTCACCTTCGTTAATAATGGGAAGTTTACGGAAGCACGAAGATACTTTTCGGACAGGGTACGTTTAAGGTGTTGCATCAGCGGCATTAAAAAAAATGTCGTCAGGCCTATTACGAAACGCATGCCGCGCCGAAGCAAACGAAATTATAAATTGGTTGACGAAATGTGATTGGAGCTAGTATCGCTATGCCAAATAGAGGTAAACACCGTAAATCAAAATTACCTCGTAAATCGAAAGACTTCATCGAATTCGAAACTGTAAAACGAAATTACTTAGGAGAATCGTTTTGCGCAAAGAAAAACAAAAATTCTCAAACCGAATTCCACCCGTGCTTCTATGAAATGTATAATTTGTGCGTTTAGCACTCAGCTCCTTTCCCTCGACCTTTCGACTCGAGAAATTAAATCTGGAAAGGAGTTTCGTGCTAAAACACAAAAATTATCGCTTTCTTGGAAGCACTTGGGGTATTATAGGCGATAATTTCTGGTTCGCGAGGCCCTAACAGTTTAACACTCCAGTGAATGTGGATTTTGTGTGCATGTTTTGTTCTGTGACTGTGTTTGTCTGTTTGGCACACGACATATAACATTCGAAGTTTTCTTCCGATTTGGTTGAAATTTAATGGCTGGGAAGTTTTGATGCAGCACATTGACGAGTGTGAAAGTGAAATTCCTACCTTGAATATTTTTGGAGTGGGAGGCGAAATTTGAAGTAGAGCACTGGGCAGAAATCATAAGCAGTGCAGCAAAGCACTTCAAGGGTGCTTACCCGTGTCGCTGAATCCTATCTTGCTGGATATTAAGTCCTGCTTAAAATTCGACAAAAAGGGTAATTCTCGTTCCGTCGAATCCCGCTGAATGAACATATTCTTTAAAAACCAACATTAAGAGAAGGTAAAGATGCATTCCTGCTTGGAAGGAATTTGGGATTCGTTTTTGGATTCTCATGCTGTATGTATAGCCGCAGCGAGCGAGGCAGCCAATTTGGAAAAAAAAAATGATTCGGCGAAACGGGAATTCCAATTTCTCCGAAAATCAGACCGATTAAAATTCGGCGTACCGGGATTCAGCAAATCGGGAACACTTTTCCTTAAGCAGCACTGGCAAGAAATCATATAGGTTTCTGCACAAAACATAGAAAGTGAACTGACGTATTGTACCATCTTTCTCTCGTCCGGATCATATTCAGGGTAATGGTAATATTTTCCCTGCCAATTTCAAGTTATCCTGTGTATTATGGCTACCTTCTAATGAAGTTCTCTAATTTTCTCATCGATTTGGTCTCCCCCCCCCCCCTCCCTGTCCCTTATATCCCGATGATGCATTCGTAAATGGTAATTTTGATGATGGATGCCATAACAGACGTTGGAGTTTTTCCTTTTATTAACGAGCTAGAATTCTTTTTATTAGTTTCGCGGGCAAATCTGCTTTTTAATGCGAAATGGTCCAATGGGGACGTATAAATGAAGTTGCGTGGTTGTTTTCCTGTTGTTTGATCATTGATATCGTGCAAAGGCTAAAGGTCAGGGTTACGGTTAATTTGAGAAGGGCACCGACCTGATTCATTCATTGATGGCTACTCTTGGCAACCGACCTTGTCAACATTCCAATATGGCGTGCTCGACCAGTTGAAAACAAAAACTTGTCATTTTGGATCGGGAAAGAACACTTAAAAAACTGCAATTCTACTACTGCAGTTTGTCTCCCCCCCCCCCCCCCCCCGGGGGGGATTTTATAAAGTCAGGCACTGTCGTTTTCTAGTAGAATTGAAGTACTTATGTGCTGAACAGCACCAAGCACTTCCACGAAAACGTCCACTCAGCAACTGGGATATATTTTTTTTCCAACCGGAACCAAGTCATGATTGCAGCTAATGACTTAAATTCCAAATGAAACACTCAATGCAAGTGAGTGTTTTGTGGGAGCAATGTTTGACACATTCCTACTACTACTACTATTTAAAGGAACATAAATCCTTCCGGTATGTCGACAAATTACACAGGTTAGAGTTTTTGTTGCAAAATCATCTCGCTCGAAAGAAAAAACAAGAAAATGACTGTGATGGCAACATTTACATACGTTTGAACTAATGTTGCAAAACTGAGTCATACAGGAAAGCCAGCATGGGTGCACGTACCTTTAATCTCCAATCACAGTTTATAGACTTTTATGTTTTTTTTTAAATCCCTCTTTTCCGTTGTTTTTTTTTTTGTTTCCATTTTACAATTCAGCTCTGCTGAGGACAAGCAGGTTATAAGTTTTAGCTTTTTATTTTACATTTTGTTGAATCCTCTTGCAACCTCACTTGCGGCACAATGAGTCTAAATGTAAATATCACGCTTTTTTTGTTTTTATCTCGGCGAGTTTTTAGCAAGTCAAGTGATTTTCACTGGCTAATTAAAGTATAGCGATTATAACGCCATACTAGTGACGAGACTAGCATCTCGAGCTGGTCGTTGAACTAGCTGCATTGGGCACTGGATACACATGTAGCAAAACGTATATTAAGGTTACAAATCATAAAAGAAAAGATTCCACTTGCTGAAAATTGCAACAGCTGCGTAAAAATCCAAAAAAAAAAATGGTACAATTTTAGGTACAAGAAAATTCGCGCTCACAGCATTGGCTTGACAAACTACGCTAATGTTTTTGCCTCCTCCTATATCTAGCGCACCTTGCAGCTAGCTCACCGCACAATAAAGCGTTGTTGTCACTGTTCTACGAGCATATATATATTTATATGCTGGAGCCAGTAAGTGGACTAGATGCAAGGGGCACTGGAGGGGGAAAAGCATGACGTTTTACTGAAGCCAATGCTGTTAGTGGTTTTCTTAGGCCTAAAACGCGTGATTTTTGTCGATTTGTTGGCAGTTGCTGAAATTTTCTAGCAAGTAAAATGATTTCATTTCCGATTAAACCTCGCAGCACGAGAGATTGGAGAAAACAACGCTTTTTTAGGCATAAGAAAACCGCTCTCAAAGCACTCCATTGACCAGAAGTAGTTTTACCTCCATTTTAATCTAGTGCCCCTTATAGCTATCTCTCCAAATGCTCTTAGTCAATACGGTGTTAATATCGCTACACTATATTTGCCTTTGTTTTTAGTCTGTGAGTGAAAAAGGGATGATGGCGGGTATAGGCCGAGCGAGAGAAGTGAGCGAGTTCGAATACTCCACTCAATTTGTGTATTGTGTGTTTATCTGTTTGGGACACACTATCGTTCGCGGGGTGGGAGGGGGGGGGGGGACAAGGAAGGCGTTTGATGTGACAGTCATTTTCTTGTGGGGGTGCAGGGTGCAAAAGTTGTGACAAAGTAGGACATCGGGTTGGGGGCCAAATTTGCATGACGTAATTTATGCACGTACGGCATATAATTTTTCCCCCCTTCTGCCAACAAAATAACTAGTTTTAAATGCAAATTCAAGCGTTAAAACCAAATCTTGCTTTTTCTGTCTGCTTTTACCTTCTCCCTCTTTGCTGATAATTTTAAATTTCAATTCTTAGCGGTTGTAATGTGCGTTTATGTTGTGGCTTAAAATTTAAAACGGCTTTCGTTTTATTTTTTTGTTTTTTTTTTCAGGTCCGCTGGAGCCAGAGTCGCTCGTGCGGAGAAACACAAAGACAAAAATAGAGCCACCAGGAGGCCGTCCAACCAGCGACCTCAGGTGAGAGATATTGCCATTAAAACTACATTCATTCTTGTTGGGTTTGAAAGTAAATATTGTGCGTGATGTGGATTCCACTACTAATCCGTAGGTCGCAACACTGCCGAAAATTGGCCGAACAAATGTTATAGGTCTTGATTAATTTGAGTTAAAGGTGGGACTAGCGAATGCAAACACTGCATAAAAGCCCAAAGATATAGCGTCGTGTGGCGATAAACATTGATACTGTAATTTTTATAAGTGAGGAGCTAGCGTGTCTTAAAGGGCGAGGAAGTGCTGCAAATTAAACGCGCTATATTGGGGAAAAAACCTCGGCGGGATTAGTGGTAGGTAACTACAGCTGCAAACCCATAACCGTTGCCCTTTGTAATTAAATGTCAGACTGCCTGAGCGGAAATTTAACTCTAGATCGTTGAGACCAAAGGCCGAAGCTCTACACTAAGGTCGTGGGTTCAATTTCCACCCAGGCAATCTGAGTTTTTATATCCAAAGGGCAAAGCAAATAGGTTTGCATCTGTATTTATTTACAATATTGGGGGAAAAAATTCTCACATTTTTGTTGCACGAGTTCAATTTGTGGTGGGTGTTTTGGCTATTTATTCTATAGTTCAGTTTGCAGATTAGTGTATTTTATATTTTTTTGAAAGTATGTCCGTGTATTTTTTAAGTTAACCGTAGTTGATATTAAATTAAATTAAATTTTATTTGTTTTTTGATTCAAATATTTGAACTATGGTATAATTTTTTTATTTTTTTATTTAAATAATAGTCCCGCCAGCAAAACAATTCTTATTTATTTTTTGTTAATTTTGTCCTTGTGGTGTATTGGGCAACAACAAAAGATGAGTGGCTTGCCTGTGTGGCAACGAGTGGTGGAAAATTTTCAATGTTTGCAGCAGGCTAGGCCAGGATAAAAAAAAATCTTAAAATAATGACAATTCTTCCTCGGGTAACTGGCTATATATAACTCTCAGGTAACTCTCTGGCCATGATAAAAAAATAACACTAAAAAGTACTATGAACATTGGTCCGGTAATGCAGCCATCTTTTGTGTTACCCCCCCCCCCAGCAAAGTGAGGGGTAAAACGTTGAAATTTCCCCCTAACTTCCCACCTCATCATTCCAAACCACTACAATTGGCACATCCTTCTTGCAGTTTCACTACTTCGTGATGTAAGTGTGAATTTGTTGTCCTATAACTTTGTCGATCGGGCTGCATGGAGGTAGAGGGGTGGGTGGGTTGGGGGGGGGGGGGGGGCAATGTGGTTGGGTGGGAGAGACTTCTTTAGTAGCTTTACTGAAACTAAAGTAGCGTCACCATGCACAGATCCGTAGAAATTCCAATGTGGCATCAGGGACGTAAAGGACCCAAACCTTGACGTCCCTGGTGGCATCGTCATTTTAGAAGCGAGAACTTTGAGTGTTTGTGCCTTTTGTGACTACAAAAGGTGCTCGATGTTTCCACCATGCGACCCAACACTGGCCGGGTTACTTCTTGCCATCGACTGGCGAATACATTCAAAGACACCGGGTGCATTTCGAATCGTACTGCAACACTCGACAACCCGCAGCTGAAGGGACCTTCTAGTTGCCTGTAGTAGTTGGCAATGTAATGTTCGTTTCAGTAAAGACCAAAGAAATTACGCACTTCTCCTCTTGCCCTCCCCCCCCCCCCCCCCAAAAAAAAAAATCCCCCATCCGCATCTTTTCGAGACCTCATATGTACTAACTACCCTGTATCGACGATTTGGAAAGATTACGTGGAAATTTATGAAATATTTCACCTTTTTACCCCTTAACTTTGGGGGGGCCGGAACTAAAGACTGGTGCATTTCTGAAGTTTTTAGTCGTATTTTTGATCATGGACTACACCCTGAAAGTTTGGCCAGACCTTTCAGTTAAACCCTGTATATTCCCGGGTGGATTTTCCTTGTACAGCCGTGGTTTTACGTCTTGGTCCCTGATGTAGTCTAAGGACACAGTGATGGCCATTTATACGGCAGCCATTACCTCTTAGGCTAAAAATAGACCTGATGTCGTCTCTAAAAATAACCCAATTATGGCGCAATCGGTTGATGTATATGTAGGCCAACCGTCTAGACGGGAAAGTATTCATTGAGTCCTCTCCCCCCCCCCAACTCCTACCTCATCCCACCCTACCTTAGGGAAGGTCGAGCAATGTTCGCATTGCTCGAGTCTAGTACTTGCGTCACAAGATGGATCAATTCTTAGTATCACCAGCCCATTCTCTTCTATGTAGTAGGCGTCCTGGCAAGGTTGTTATATGTAATTATTGGGTACATCGCTCCATTGGCGTCGATCCATGCTTCACGTAATTTCTTTGATCTCAGAGCACACACAAAATCGATGTACTGATTATTTCGGTTCAAGCTAATTGCCAATTGCAATTGTTGCTCAAAGGGGCGTTCATCACATTTCTCAGTACGCTTGCATTTCATCTGCTTCATTCAAAACCTACGATTCGTTTGTTTGCTTGCAAGTTTGTATGCATTCTCCTCCGGACGTCAGGCCCCCTACGAAGATGAAAGGGCCAAATGAAAGATTGAGAGCGTGTTTACACAAAACGACTTGCCTTTGCATTCTCGTATAGCGCAGTGACACAACGAAGTATTATTGTGTATAACTCTATGCTGGAGCCTTAATGGGTTAGCTGCAAGGTGCACTGCAGAGTGAAACAGAAGGGCATCATACTGAAGCCTATGCTATGAAGAGTGATTTCTTAAACCTAAAACGCGCGATTTTTGTTGTTGGAGAAAACAACGTTATTTTAAGCCTAAGAAATCTGCTCTTCCGTTGTTTTCCCCTCCATTTTTATGTAGTGCTCCTTGTAGTTATGCCCTCCAAAAC
>JAHWFP010242894.1:0-71180 GCA_023313725.1 Lithobius niger
CGAGCGTGTTGCCGCCCTTGGTAGAGAGTATATGTATATATAGAGAGGTGAGTTAGAAAAAAAAAAAAAAAAAGACCGGCACACCAAGAGTATTTTGTGACGGCTCCCTGTGCCGTGAATGGCCCTGTCTGTCTTAACTTCAACTTTAATTGATAGAGCCCTGAATTGATCGCCAAAGCGCTGCAGTGGGCATTGCATGATGTATCTGTGAAAATATTATATCCAAATTTGTAAATACTATACTAAAACTATACTACTACTATTCCAAGGTCTTTGGAAGAACTAGAACTACCCTGTTCAAATTTTATTTGAGTTATTATGTGCTCCGGCTGGTCGTTGTATGTATATGTTTGCCGCATTCCATTTGGAAACTGGCAACAAATAGTTGTTATTAAATTAAATTAAATTAAATTAAATTAAATTAAATTAAATTACGACTGCAAACATTTTTTTTTTCGGATGAGGTTGACCATTTCAGGTTTTCGCGGATTTTCGTGTTCTTGTTTATTATCTATCTCCAGGGTCCCTGTCTATCTCTATGATCGCGATGCCAGCCGCCAGGAAGTCGTAAACAAAGTGGTTTGGAAACCGAGACTTTAGAGAATATAAGTTGTTAACCATTATAACATCTTTTTGGTACTTTAATTTAGAGAAGAAGATACTTTGATATTGTAAATTTGACGTTGTGACAACGGGTTACAATTAACTAGTCAATGTTAAAATCGCTTTCGAACAAACCGGCTAACGTCGCAGGTAGAAAAGGGTGAGAAATCCTCGTTTAGCCTTTTTAGTTTTGGTGGAAACTAAAGTAACGCTTTTCTGAAATGAGCCGAAGGGAGTACAGAGATCGAAGCCGGGACCGTAGTACAGAACGGACAAGGGATTATAGTCGGGATCGCAGCCAAGATCGCAGCAGGAGTGGGGACCGTAGGGATTACGGGGGACCTCCTAAGGTGAATTCCATACTAAAGGGAGAGGTAAGTATTGAGCATAGGACGAATATTGATTGTTGTTGCTCTACGCATTTGGCGTCCATTCCATTACTTCCTAGGTAATTGTTTTTTGTTTTTATTGGTTTTTCACTGTAACTAGGGACATTTGTCGCATACTCAATATTGGGCCCCTGTCTCCCACCTCCGCCCACCAATGAAAAAAAATTAATAGTCCCCTATTATTAATTATGTTTTTAACGCTTTTGATTATTTACTTTAAAAGGACATACCTTCTCGCAGTATTCCAGGACCGTGCACGAAATAGCCTTTACAACATTTACATAGGAAGTGAAAAGTAGAAAAATGAATGGTTTTGCAACATTTACATGCTTCCTAAATGGTGTTGCAACACTGAGCCGTGTAGGAAAGCCCACCTGGAGGAATGTACCTTGTAAGAAATAGTTGTGTAGGTGGCTGGCCACTCGCAATTTGACGATTGGCAATTCGACCAGTGAACGAGTGTAAACTCGTTAATTATGGTCACTAAAAACCCACATGGCCAAGAAAACGCATTATTTCCGGAATGAACAAATAGTCCGATCTCGCTGTAATGCCTTTTTTCTTCCCAATCCTTTTTTACGTAACAAAAAAATAGTTTGGTGAATGAAGTTTCATGTTTTGGGAACTAACAATTTTCATGTAGGCCTAACGGCCAGCAGTAACAAAAATTATGTATGGGCGCCGGAATTGTATCGACACGGCGTTAAGTTTAACTCCGGAATGTTCTTAAATTATGACCCCTGTGTTGGACCCAGAATTACAGTAACTCCGGATTCGTGATTTGCTTTAAAAGTGTCTGAAACAATCCGGAATTGTGGTAACACGGAGTTACTGTAGCTATTTTATCGATGATTAAATAACGTCCTTGCCTTGCTCGCGCTCGCTGCGGCTATACATATAACATCAGAAACCGCAACCATAGTTGACGAAAGTTACGGTAATTCCGTGTTACCACAAGTCCGGATTGTTTCAGACACTTTTAAAGTAATCATGAATCCGGAGTTACTGTAATTCCGGGTCAGCCACAGGGGTCAGAATTTAAGAAAATTCCGGAGTGAACGTAACTCCGTGTCGGACTGTCGGTACAATTCCGCGCCCCCTCTGAAACCTGTAGTAGGCGTACTTCACATTACACGATGACAGCCCGCCGAAAAACCTTCGTTTTCGCGGCATACACCTTTTTTTTTCTCTAGCGCAAAAACGCAAACAGACCTCGGTCTTCTTCCTCTGCCATTTCCTCAATAATGGACTAAAACGGCCAAACTTGGAACCCCTTATACTGTTTTCACACGTAATAATTCGTCACGGGTCAGCCCTGGGCTGGAGCCAGCCCGGTCCAGCCCTGGCCAGCTCCGGACGCGCTTTGATTTCACACGTAATAAATGCTTGAGAGCCGACCCGCGCCGCACCGTCTGTCGGCAAGGTGGATAAGAGCAGTGAATCGGCTTCACTTCTCATATTACGTGTTTTCAGGAGAAGCACGACAAATAATGTCAAACTGACGTCGCTAAAATGTTTGATTATAATAGCCAAGAATTGAAAAAAGAAAAACAAACTGAGTATAGGGGGAAATAAAAGCCAACGATTACAAAAGTCGTTTCTTGAGAAACTACATACCCTGCCTGGTGATTTTAGAGCCAATTAATCTAACCACCTACGTACCCAATGCAAAACGAAAAACCCACCAAACCATTTTTATGTGTTTTAACTCCCCCTCCCCAATCCGGCTTTTTTCCTCAGACTTTTTCGTCTTTTCTCCATGTTTTTTTTTTTTAACTTTGATCTTGTACCACGATCAACAGGCAATAAATCTTTTTTTTTTTTGACTTTGTGTTATTGGTAACACCTTTCCATGACACCAAACCTCTTTCCGTTAATTTGTAATTTGGTAAATACTATAATGTAACAGTTGGTTCTCGATTTTATTTCTTGCGTTATTAAATGTAGGCTATTGTTTTTATTTCAATACGGGTGTGAAACCCATTTCTGTTGCCGTTTGGATACCAATACTGACGCTCCAATAGTTAAATCTTGGCGGTGTGGTTCGGCGATTGTAGTTCCAAGATTGACAGTTCGAATTGGTTTAACGTTCCAAAACATCAAAATGGATATGGTTCGTATCACTTTATTTTGACATTCTATTTTCTCTTTGGTACATAAATATGTCACGTCTTCATTCTGGAACAGTTTATTATTTCAACATAACTTCGCACTCTGAAACATGGCTCTTTGACGTAGGTTTGTTTTCAGTTCAGATGACTTACATAATTTTGCTCAAAATAAAAAAAATAAAAAACTGCCATTAATTTCTAATCTTTATTTTTTCTGCAGTTCTTCCTTTGTATACACCCACACAAATAATTTTAATGGCACGAAATTTGCACAAAAAAAATAAAATTGGAAAAATTATACCATTTACGGAAAATACTGCCAGTTATTGTACCAAACGCTGATAAAGAGTTGAACAGTATGATGCATCACGTACCTTCTATGCTCATAAGCAATTCCTTCTTTTCTCCCACGTGTTTTTCAATCTGCGTGATAATGAGTATTTAATTTACGATTGACAAATAACTATTTCTTTTTTAGTGTTTCCCGTTTTCTTTTGTTTGTTGACATATAGTGGGCTGCACTGCAAAGCTACGAGCGCGGGAGGGCTCGCTTCGAATTTCACACGTTAAAAATGAGGCGCGCTGGCCAGGGCCAGCCAGGGCTGGCCTCGGCTGGATAGGCGGGCCGGTCGGGCGCGCGTCAGCCCTGGCCAGCTCGCTTTGGCCCAGAAAACATTGTTACGTGTGAAATCCGCCGGCACGGGTCAGCCAGGGCTGGCACCCAAACATTATAACGTGTGAAATCAGTATTAATAGCCACACTCTCCAGCTACAGACTGGGGAAGACAGAACTTTAAAATTCCATTAGAAGAGTCACAATCTGGATTTGAAAATCACTCCAAAACAACCACAGCGCTCATCACTTCAGGCTGCTATTATTAAAACTTCTTGTATCTTTGTATTCTATTTGCATTCGTTTATTTAGGGCAAAAAGCCCCAAAACCCTAGCCTAGTTGTGTTTCAGGAGGGGCTACCTTTGGTACTTAACCTCGTATACATGTGGATACAGACATTTAAGTGTGATATTTTTTATTGTGTTTGTCGGCCGCAAATCTTATGAAAAATGCCCACTAAGATCCAAAACTGTCCTTTAACTTAAATGTTCAACATCCAACTTAACTAATGCATTATATAGCATTTACTAAGCTAGATTATTTATTCATTTATACTATTTATTTATAATCTTTTGCCCCCAGAACGCTACCATTAGTCCGAACCAATTCGACATCGGCAATCACCGGACACGAATTTTAGTGTAAATATTTTGCTTTAAATCTCCAGCCAAAACTCCGACTGTGACCATCAAAATGCAACAACTAGCTTTTCCTTCTATTAAACTGATATCTTGAAAAGATCTGTTCACAATGCCATCCCAAAGTCCATCTGTGCAATAAACTCTGTTTCTCTCCCCCCCCCCCCCCAACCTAGTTGTGGTGTATAACACTGCAGTCTACAGTTTTAAAGCTAGTAAAATTTAATAGTAATGCTTTATTCATTACACAAGCCTCTGTACTAAGCTTTAAAATGAGCCATTTCACAAAGTACTCCTGTAAGTATCAATCCATAGTCAATATTTTAATGCAAAGGCCTTTTCCCAAAGTTCATTTGAGTTAAACTCAGTGTGGCCTATCTTTACATGTCCCTACTCCTTCAAACGGCTCTGCACCAAAACCCTTTGCTCTGCCGACTTTTCCATTGTGCTCCATTCCCTCCACCAATCAGACCCCCGTAGCTCTTCTCGGCGTCCGCGCTTTGATGCCAAAATTCGCTGCTCCAGCATAAAAAGCCCCATTTGCTCTCCGTCTACAGCTCAGTCAGCACAGCTCACAGACCTCGCAAGCTAGAAGGGTCATGCCGGTCGGAATTGGAGATGTCACGTCCGTGGTTGCCATGCCGGGCAAAATGGTAGTGGTTCGTACATCATTAGTTTAGCTTTGAAAGTTTATCTTTAGGACCCCCAATACTAAATTTATAGTTTAAACTTAAACTACCTTCTAGCTTGTAGAAATTATGGTTGACAAGCCAGGAGTTTTAAACTTCAGTGCGTTTACTAGTGGATTAATTATTTTGAGTGTAAATTATAATGCAGCCCATTTTAGCTTTATTCTCCAGCTAACAATAGCCTATTTGCCTCCGTTGGTGGCAGTGAAAATACCGGTAGCATTAAGGTTAGGCCTACAGTTAGGACACCGACGCTTCATTCCCCATGCCGGGACTGTAGCCCATGCTGTGCTTATTAACGTAAAAAGTCGTAATAACCACCAAATCTTGATGCTAAGAAGTACTCGTCAACCAATGATGTCGGGGGTGTTAAAGCACCTAAGCTGTCGTAGTGTCCGCTGTTACACTTATTGTACGTGGTTTGAAATCTATTCCTCGCACAACAAGTGAATTTAAAATTTGAACTAGACTGCTGACCTTTCGTTATAATAACCACCCGTCTCGTTTGTCAACCAAGCTATAATTGCCATTTTGTCAATAAACCTTAAAATATGCTTGCTTGTGAGGTTCTAGTTTTCAGTAATTAATCGTAAACGGTGCATTTGGCGGTGCTTCGCGGTTACATGTCTAATCTTCCAAAACATGTGATTATTGCCTAAAAATGCTGTCGGAAAAAGTTGTTCAGCTGATCATTTTTAGGCTATTCTAGCGCAACGAGAAGCTGATCGGAGAGGAGTCGGTATTCTTCTGGTAAGCCAAACTCGTCATTATAGGGCCTGCTCACAAAAAAATGAACCAAGAGAACAAGTTTTAACGGACGAAGACTTGAAAATTGTCAGTGAACACTGACTGCTACGTTCTTTTGGCGGAGTCCTACTAAACTGCATTCTTACAAATGATCATCACTTATTTGAATTTTCGTGGTGGTTCACAGCGAGCCTTTGCGCCGAATTTTGGGTTGCAGGCGCCTGGTGCTACTCTCTCTCTGTTATCTCAAGAAAACAAAAACACAACAAATAAGAAACACTGTTTCTTGAATTTTCGGTGAAAAATTGAATAGGGAAGCATAAAGATGTTACAAACACTTAACAAACTTTGTCCACCTTCTTCAGAAGATAAATGCAAAAAACTTAGAGATTACTGTACACTTGGTAATAGTCGGTCAGAATTCGAAACTGCCACTATGTCTCACCCACTGATCTCTTTAGGCTACTCCGCTCTTGCCACAGTCGATTTGAGTTCACCAGATACGTCTGGTCGAACCAACCTAGTGATGTACGTATAGGAAGGACTGCAAATTATGTTCATGACTGTTACGTTGTTGGCGTGGAATTTTCCTCTGACAATTCAAGGAACAGTGTTTCGTATTTTGTGGTGTTGTGTGTTGGGTCATTCCATACGAAATCACCCAATCAAAAATTATTTGGTTGCATGATCAGTTTAAAAAAAATTAATTTTTTGTACAGTCATTATACATACGGTATCTTAGTAGTTAAAAATAAATTTCTTTATGCTGCAAAGTACAATACATGTCAATTTTAGCATTGTTGCCTCAACGATGCTGTCATTGCCTTGAGATTTCAGTTCACGATGACCACCTCAGCAACCCGCTCGCGCGTGCACGATCCTCCCTATAAGAATGCGGCCACAATGGGTTTGGCATCTCTTTGTCTCAAGCTGCCATGGCGGCTGCTGTCTGTGCTTCGTCCTTCCTTGATACCTTCGTCTCGTAGGGGGCTCGATCTCCAGGGTCCCTACGATGCCTCCCGCTGACGGCTCGGATTGCTGTCGGTCCACCATGCGACACCGCCTCCCTGCGTCACCCTGGATTGAAGTCATCGTGGCTCCCTTCCCGTTGTCTCCCGGGATTGCCCCACACTTGAATGGTGCCCTTACCTCGTCCTGACCGGTACGACACAGCTTGCTCGCCTCCCGTCGTCGCCCTGGATTGAAGTCGTCGTGGCTCCCTTCCCGTTGTCTCCCGGGATCGCCCCACGCTTGAACGGCTACCTTTTCCGGCACACGTCGGACGTGTTTGTAAATTGGTGGAGAAAAAGAATTAAAAATTCTGTCACCATTAAGGCACTGAGTTGAGAGAAGTATTGAGAAATGAGGCAAGCGAAGCCCAGGAGAGAGAGATTTAAAAAGATTTTGTCAAAATAAGTATGAGAATGTGAAGGGAAAATGATAACTCTATATGAATGTAGCAAGAAAAAGGGTACACGATACTCTCGAGGTTACACGATAACCCAGTGATGTACGTATTGAGAATGAAAAGGTTTTGTGAATTGTGGCATATAAATGAGTTTCGGAGATGCCTTGAGAGTTATGCGATAATTCCAGGGTTACTCGTAGAGCGTTATACGATAGCGCTGGGCAAAGATATGGCGATAATCCACCCTGCACTGTGAACCAGCGCGATAATGGAAAAAAAAAAGTAATCGTAAGTTGTTTGTAGGAATGTTGTTGAGTCGGCGAAGAAGATAGCAGCCAGTGTCCACTGTCCACTGAAAATTTGTAAGCATTCTTCCATTTAAACTTCTCCGTTTAGTTTTGCATTTTTCTGTTGAGTATTATTTTAACCAAAGTAAGCCGAAAAACTATTTACATTACAAAACTGCCTTAGTCAGCCGCCGTAGCACCACCAAAGCCCCTCAAATCGAACTTGAAAACTTGAAAACCATACCGTTCACAGCCCAGGGGATGCAAGCAACAGAACCAATCCGCTGATAATCAGTAGGAAGGGAATGATATGTGTCCCTCATAGCAGAATTGGCGTGACTACATTGCTTGGGACACCAGCAGGCCATTGCCGATAAATTTTTCCCTTATCGCCATTTTGTTAACATTTGGCATTACACACAACATTTTGATTATTCCGACGAGATCCTGCCAATTGACGAAAGAGCCACGTCAACTAGACTGTTTAAGTTATTTAGCACAACGCTAGTAGACTAAACGTGTGGGTAACCTCGAGTTTTTGGGTGAAAAAATCCACTGTCGTGGGTTTTTTACCTGCATGTATTACAAAATCAAATTGGCTGTGCACTATTTTTTCATAATCTGTGTTTCTGCTGCTGGGCATGTGACTGCACTGCCCTCGTGCACGACCCAAAGTTGAACGAACACGAAAGAACAGTTGCAATAATCAAGTGCTATTACTTACAAAGTCTCTCGTCACCAAATGTACATTCCTACACCGTTTGATATAGGGGCGAATGTTCGGTGGACTGTATTATTGTTGGAAAAATTCCGACACACTTACACCTTTTTCATGCACACATCAACAGGCAGTTGACAACGAAACTGGATGCTGTACAATTAGAAAATATTTTCAGCATTATCTTCTGCTGCAGAAGTAGCATGTGCTGTAGCAAGTGGTCCCTCAATGCAGGTGTGCAGAATATGCCAGAACGCTAGAACGAGGTTCGCAGGAAATTTCAGAGAACTGTGGAAACTTGCTGAAAAATAGCTTGCCTGCGTAGTGAAAGACCATAGAAATTTGAAAAATATGTAGGAAATTTTCGTGGGAAATATTTTTATGCACCCCTGCCTCAATGTTGGTCTCGTGTTGACATGGGGGCGAGGCCTAATTTTAGTTTAACGTCTTGGTATGTGGCTCCAGGATATTCAAGGCTACACTTGATTGTTTAAAATGTTGGATGGCAATACACTTATGTCCTCGTTGATAGTGGTTCATTATTGCTATTTAGCCTTAGCACACTTGAGTGTTCGGCCAATCAATGTCGCGTTTAGACTTAGACCGGGGACAGGAGATTTCCCCTAAAATTCAAGCAAACTGTAGTTTTTGAAAGTCTAGGTTTAAAGTGTGATTTTCTTTTTTTTTTAGTGTTAATCTCAAGATATAGTTTGAGGATGGTACAATACATAATAGTTCCTACAAAAAATTTCTCAACCTCGTTTACACTAATCTATTCAAAAATTATAACTTCCCAGTATGGGTGTAAATAGCCAGTTTGTTGATGTTCCCTTTTTAATTCGACGTGTCACACATCAAATTATTGCGGTTGTGGCCAAAAAACGGATGGAGGCGATTTAAGTCAGCGACATCTCCTCAAAAGCCAGACAAATTTGTTCAATTCTGATCCGGCAAAATTCAAGTATGTGGGTGGGTCACTTGCAGTGCGCAAGTACAAAAGGTATTATGCTCTACAGAATATACATAAGACGTTTGAAGTATGATAACCTTAAGCGAAAAACCGTCGCCCGATAGTAGGCTATACGATCTGTGGATGACGTTAGCCAAATGTCATCGTAAAGGTGTGCGCTCATACGAAAAATTGCGGCGTGTAACTGCGCATTTCGGCAAGCCAGCTCTTCAAATTGCCGTCGTTAGAGACTATGTGTGGACATCAAGATGGCTCCTCTCTTATCGCGAAGTACAATACAAAGTGAGTCGTCACTTACCTTTAGCGGTAATCTGGATGGTACACCGAATTTTTACGGTGGAATCTGGACGGTACATTGAATGCGAGGCGCGCATAGCCTCGCTGCTTTTCGGGTGCGATATATTACAGTATTTTATTACGCTTATTTGTGGTGTTGTTTCTTATTGAACGAGTGAATAACGCGAATGAAGTCCTATTTTTACAGTGGAAGACTGGCAAGAGCGGAATATTCCTCCTGGCCTCTAATTCTCTGATTATTTTTTAAAATCTGCAACAGGAAGACTCGCGCAAGTTTTATTGATTAAATATTAGTTTTACCAAATTCTTGGTTTTACCAACAGATTTAAAATTACAAATAATAATAATAATAGATAATAATTATAAAATGCTAGTAAAACAAGTACTTTGTGTTGATTAACCTAACAAAAATTGGCCACATGAAATTGCAGTGTTATATTCAATGTGGAATTTGTCACAATTTTTGTGTGAATATTTTAACTCTTGTTAATACACCTAAAAAGTGCAAATAAATTTAAAGTAGTCAACCTCACGTACCGTCAGCGCAATATGATTTCTCCTACTCCCCCCCTCCCAAATTACCTGCTGAATTTACTGAAACTGGTGTTCGAAGATTTAAAAAATTTAAACGTCTGATAAACAAGAACAAAGGGGACAGGTGTAGCGTAACTATAAGTTTGTTGGTATTGTTAGGCTTGTTACGCAGTTAACATTGTTGTTAACTGTAAAACAACGAAGCTTTCAGATATCAGCATCCGATGAAAACTTATGTGGTCAGTGATTGCACCGTCGCACACAAGATTCTGGCTCATTTGCCGTATCGTAGTAGCAAAAGTTACGAGCCAATTTTTTTAAATATAATGTGCAATATAGTACATATTCTTCAGTACACCACGCATTCAGATTTTTTAGTAGTGTCCTGTTGGTATGTCTGCCGTTACAACTGCACACATCAATTACACATTTTTCTTTATTCTGCCATACAATATGACGAATTACTAAGGCAGTGTAGTGCATCCTTGTTTCATATTCCTTTCATCCAAATCAACAAAAGCCAGCCAGAAAGATGCTGCAAACCTTATCTCTCAATCTCGTTTGGTTCTCAAGAGTGATTTACTTAGCTAAGCTCAAAATGCAAATATAGTATCTGCGTGTATTTTTTTTTTTTTTGCCTCTGATCTGACACCGATCATGTAAACCGATAAGTCTGTAATGGCAACTGTAGTCTTTTCCATCAAGGATTAATTACTGGGAGCCACTTCCACAGCGGCTCCAAGCTCGTCCACCATCAATCTGCATGTGTGGAAGGTTGTTCTATCTTCATTGGTGTGAAGGGGAAATCAAGGTCGCTGTTCACGAAAATGGTGTCAGTTTTTTCCAAATTACGAGCCTCGCTCGCTGCAGCTAAACACATAACATTAGAAACTGCAACCAAAAACTTATCCTCCTAAACTTCATGCGCCTGAAGCATGCTCGGAGCTTCTGTGGAGGTAGCCTAGTAGGCCCAATAACAGTAGATAAATTGTTAAACAGTAGATAAACAAATTGTCGTCAAAATTTTTTCTCTGTACTTGTTGTCCATATTTGAAATTCCCTTGGGCAGCCACACTGGACCAGCCAACTGTGCGTGGTTTTCCTCGAATGCTGGAAAAAAGAAAACCTACAACTTTTTCTGCGGCACCCACTATCTGAACTTTGAAATTTGTTTGTCAGCCCATTCCTTCTTTTTGCATCTTTTCTTTCACCGTTAAAAATTCATTTACTTATCCCCCTCCCCAAACAGGCTCGGTATTAGTGGTTCACCGCCTTTCCGTGTTCTTCTTTTAAATGTGGAGAATTATTTTTATTATTATATAACAGTCGTTCTACCGTAGCCAATCTCCGCAATGAATGGTAGTGAATATAGAATGTTAAAAAATCACTTGGTGCATTCAGTTAAATGAAAAGGTATAGGTGCTGTGTAATATTAAAGAAATTCTAAATAGAATTATGCCTGGAGTTTCTTTTAGCAGGCCTCTAGATAACAAATGGTTGCTAAACTGATTGAATTTTTTTTTCCCAACAGGTTTGTCTGTGGTAATGTGTGGAAAAGATGATGCGTAGGCCACTAAAAGTTAATTAGGTGGTTCTTAAAGAGTGGATGAATGAATTTTTTCATAGCACTTGAAACGTTTTTTTCAAAGCCATAGAACGCTTCCTGGCGTCTTATGATCATAGCTTTCGGCCCACGCTATCTTCACTTGAATACGTCAAACGGAGTGTAACAGTCATTCAGAGCCATGTTCCGACTAAAACCTTAAAACTAAAGAAAGACTTTTATCCAATGTGCAGCATTTGCACTCTGACGTGGCTGACCTGTCATTAAAACGGATGTTATATTCCGTAACAAAATGTAAGCTACTGGAGCTATTTCCTTGTTTGATAAAAAAAAACCATCGCCCGCACCTAAAATATACAGGGGTCGTAGAGTTCCTACTTTTTCCTTATTTCCTACTTTTTTGTTTTAGTTCATTATTTTCCTACTTTTTTCCTGTTTTGAGATGTACAGTTCCCTACTTTTTTTCAGCTTATTTTGTGAATTTAAGAGTGACATAACGTATAAGATTTGAGTTCAATAAATCAATAAATAAGGCACGAACTTTGTTGGCGTACTCGACGGTCCCTGGCTTGTTTACAATGCAACGAAGCGTTCTGCGAGTGCGCGGTGAAAAGTATCACTTCCGGTTTCGCATCGTGTGCAACGGTTTCGTTTTCGCAAGTCCACTGTCAAGGCGTGAACGTTTCTCGATCTGTGCTCGATCCAACGATAAATTTTGGGCTAAGTCCTTAGCCTACTATTTGGTTTCATTTTCAACTGCTTAAATTTCGTACTAGATGTTGTTCGTAATTTCGTTTTTCGATGCAATGAATGCGTATTAAAAATGTAAGTGGTCTGTATTGGGCTTGCTGAGCCAGCTGACGGAATAGTTTTATCGCACATTTATTTAAATCCGGTTTGTAAAGAGTCAACTACGAGAAAATATTAGGAAGGTTAATGAGCTAGAATTGTGTTTAGCAGGATTACATTGGTCTAAGTGTAACCGTAAAAAATATATACCATTGCAGATACGTTATATTGGGCACGTTGTTGGCCGTGGCCGCCTCCATTTTCCCCTTAAATCATCGTGGGTCAAAATTTGTTATGTTGATCTCGGGTCTTACGACAATAACTTAATTTGGTTTTCGAAAAATCGTGACCGATTTTAACAATCCAATAAGACCAGTTTAACCAGCTCAAAACGAATTTTTATGGCATAGGCCCTATATTTTAAGACTGACGGTATTTTTACGACGTTCACGGCCTCCATGCAAATTTAATGAGTGATCTTCTACATGTATCATTATTTAAGAAAATCTGGCAAGCAATTAAAAAAAAATCACTAGGCGTATGTATTATTGTACTTCCTAGCTAGGCTGTATTTATGACTACTCGTCAAACGAGTAAGCTTTTACTGTTATTAGGCCCTTATTTAGACTGAGGGGTTCCTTATTTTCTTTTCAGTGAAAAATTCCTCATTTTTCCGTATTTATGACTAAACGAAATTCCTTATTTCCTACTTTTTCCTTCCCAAAATCCACTTCGACCCCTGAAAATAGTGAATATAAAGCATAAAAAAAGCACTGCGTGCCCGCGTCAACTTTTTTCCAGTGGCACTCCTGCGAACCTTTTTTAATTTTTAGTGGCCTTAAGAATAGGTATTTTGTCTAATTCATGATGCATTAAATGATATTGTATTGCATACAAATTTATTTGCAATAGGTTACAGCATTGAAAGGATTTGGTGCGTTTGTGAAAATTCCCGGACATCATAGAAATGGTAAGCATAACTAAGGTCAGAACTTACCTCTAATAAGATTATAAAATAGTGTCCCATAGCTTCCTGTGTACAACGGTGGGGGTAAACAATACGAAGAAATTTCAAACCCCCTGCTGTCTCAGAAATTTGGCTCAGTAGCCTAACATACAAAGGTTGGGGTTTAAAGTTAGCTACAACTCCAAATAATGCCTCCTGAAGCACTCAAAAAGCACTGCACAAGCCAAACATGTAGGCCTACATGATAAAAATACTACTTATGCCAACCAAAAAGTCCACGTTTCAATGCTGAAAATTGGCGAATTTTCGACTGTTTTATTAAGGCTTTGAAAGGTGATGGTCTGGAGAATCGCTCAAACTTCCACTCCTCTCAACAAACTTTTCGTCTGCTCACATTTGAATTTTCTACAAGTTCTGCTGCCTCACAGTGGGTCTTTGGTCAGCAGTCTTGGTTGTTGTGGATTCTTTCCTGCTCGCTGTCACTGCTACTGTTTTGGCCTCTTCAAAAGTTGAAGTTTTCGGAAGAATCTCTTGCCAATTGATCTCAAACTTCTCACGCAGCTTAGGTGTCACGATTTTCACTATCTGTTTGATGTACAGGAACCGACATTCAAACGGATAGTGAAAATCATGACACCTGAGGGGAGTGAAAAGTTTGACATCAATTGCCTGGCATGAGCTGCTTCTAAAAAAGTCAACTTTGGAAGAGAGCACTCAGAGTAACAGTAACAGTGACCAGGAAAGCATTCCCAACAACCAGGAATTCTGGCCAAAGCCCACTGTACTGTGAGGCAACAGGATTTGTACAAAATTCAAATGTGAGCAGACGAAAAGTTCGTTGGAATGAAAGGAGTGGAAGTTCGAGTGGTTCTCCAGACCATCGGCTGAGGACGCGTTCAGTAAAAACAGTCAAAAATTTGCCAGTTTTCAGTATTGAAACGTGGACTTTTTGGTTGGGCCTAAGTTGTATTTTTATCATGAACAACCACTAACGTAAAATGACATTATCGGTTTTTGCCAAAACATCTTCATTTCACTTAAACGATTAAAGGCCACTGAAATATTATGCATTGTAGGCCTGCTGCAATGAAAATTTAGATGCTTAGGGCTGATCCACAGATGGGACCTGTTGTAATTTCTTCTTTCCATGCTTAAATTAAGGTTCGATTGGGGGGGGGGGGGGAGGAGGAGGCAAGTATTCAACGACGTAGAATATGGGATGCAACCAGGTCAGGTTGTCCTATTTAGGTTTTGACTCTTATGAATCATGCCATATGCTACTCTTAAAAAATAAAAATAAAAAAATAAAAGATGCGGTAGGTAACCACTGCCCAGTGCTTACCTGGATGTAATTGCAGTAGAATCTAGATTATCCAATTCATCTTCGTAGCACAGTATACGCACAATTTCAACTGTTAGTACTCTGGAGATGTTGGGGCTCAGATAACCGTCTTCTTCAGGCAAAGCCAGAAAAATCATGTCACTATGTCATGTTTGATCGTCGTTACGATCGTCTGCTTTTTGAATCGGCGGCCGAGCGTAGCCTTCACCACTTGCAACACCGGTTCTCCACTTCTCGTGCAGCTCATTATTAAACTCGCTACGGAGCAGAAACTGTATTCCAGCATTGGATGGTCCCTGGATATGCATCAGTTGAACATTCTCTCGGATGTGATGTTGAATGCTAGGGACTCCAGGCTCCTCAAATGCACATCTCTTGAGTTAGACTCAAGGAGGGTTTCAGTGCCTTCCCATTTGATCTTGTGGTGCGGTTCCATGTGGTGTACTGCAATGCCGTTTGTTTTCATTCTACTTATGGTGTCTGCCATGTGCTGCTTGACACGGCAGCGAATTCCTTTGTTCGTCTCTCCAACATTAATGGCACTACAAAATGCCGATTCAAAAAGCAGACGATTGAACCTGATTTTTCTGGTTTTGCCTGAAGAAGACTGTCGTCTCAGCCCTAACATCTCCAGAGTATTAACAGTCGAAAATTTGCAGAAGATATTGGTACAGATATCTTTATTTATTTGAAATTGTGCATATACTGTGCTAGAATATGATTCCCGTATTTCAAAGTAAGTGCTACGACAGTTTCAGATTGTCCAATACATAAGTTATCTGAATTCTTCCCAAGTTGACAAAAAATCGGAAGTTTTAAGTTTTCAGACGAGAAATAAGGCTTCTCGTTTTCCCCACAGTTGAAGGTGCTGTGTACAAATTATTGCCAAATTTCTGCTGTTTTGTCAATTTTTGACCGATAATTGACATTCCAATACACCATTTATTTTAATCGTTTCGACGAGACCTTTCCATAGGTGGATTAGCTAAGCACTGAAAAGTTAGCCATAAGATAAAAACAGATTAGCTGCAGTCAATTTTCGCTTTCTATCAGAAAATATTTCCGTTTCTATGTGCTATTCAGAAATATCATTACCTGTAAATGTTAACATTCCTTCATTGAATGCTGCCTTTCCATAGAGTTATTTAGTTGTTAGAACTGGCCAGCTGCGTAATCCAAGTGCGCATGAGTGTGCGCATTCCTTTTATAAAAGAACCGAGGCACGAATGGCAGTCATCTTTTTTTCTCTAGCGAGCCACAGTGTGGTTGCACACTCGTTCTTTCCTGCTACATTCCCTTTTGCATTCCACTCAAGCTGAAGCATTTGCCGGCAGAAGACCTCACAGTTCCCTTCACGACCATGGCAAGACTTAAAGGCGCCCCAAAAGAAGATCCCTCCCAGACATGGAAACCTGCTTCTTCTCCCATCAGTCCATCTGCAGCTCTCCCTGATGTTTTCGTCAGCCCTGCATCCCCGCTTCCTGGCCCATCTACACCTGCAACAGGCTTACATGTATGGCATTACGTAACTCACGGAGACAGCACTCTTTAGTGGATCTTGCCATTAACATAGCTGTTGGGCACCGCTAACTACCTTGCACACACGGGATTTAGCTAAGCGCCAAAAGCCGGGTGATGAACAAGTACTATTGTGCAACCAGTTAGAACGCGATAGAGCCTGCTAGCCAGTCATGTGATGTAATGCCTCAGGTAAGAGCTGTTGATTTCCATCAGTGTAAAAGATGGTGACTAACAATGGCTCGCCAGTTGGTGTTCAGAACCGGCAAGTTGGACCACCAGAACTAATATGGGCAGAACAAGATGTTGGAAAAGGCGCGAACCTTTACTGTGTTTCGTGCTTAAGCTTCAAGCGCCAAGCGACAGTCATGTGCGCACTGTTGTCAGCCCTTCTGTGTTTGCAAGCGGCAGACTATGGATGTGCGGTAAAAATGTTGTGGGCGTCGGCTTAGCTAGGGACCGTTAGGCCAGTACTTTGTATACGACAGGAGACCTGGCAACGTGAACTATTGACTGACCGACCATGTGCAGCATCCGTGATGGAGTAGAAGACTCTACGTCGGCCCGGGGGTCGACACAAGCCAACCATAACACTGATCCCGTGTGTGCTAGCCGTCAGGTAAACACGTTACTAACAGGGATTTCTAGATAGTGGGAATAGTTAAAAGTGGCTCTCCTCCCACTGTGTGAAAAGTTGTGGCTTGGTGAGAATTAAGATTCAGAGCGACGATCATCCGTTTAAATGGAAGCGGGAGCCATCATCTTTGTTTTTGTTGTCGTTTACGACGAAGACGAAGAAAGCAAGGCGCCTCGATTGCGGGAGGCAATTTAGTACAAACTGAACAAACATTTTCTTGCAATCGGAATAACGAACATGGGAGTAGATTTTGAAATAATTTAGGAAAAAATTTCATAAGGGGATCTTTGTTCGTCGGTACGAAGTTGGCATTTTGTTAGGTGAGCACGGACATTGCGCAATCGTGGGGAAACCCAAAGTAAAGGATGGTGACGCAATTCGGAACCGAAAATAATCGGGTATTCGATGTGGAAAGGTCGAATAGCAGGAATTATGGAACATCGGAAGAATACGGACTCCCGTCCGATTTTTTTTTTTTTTTTTTAATGGACTAAGAATTATTTGCTGAATAATGTTTTCCTCTTCCATTTGGCCGTGGTTTAGGTCCAAAGTTAGCACTACTCGAGGTAGGCTGTGACGCCATCTTGTTGCCGGCAGGCAGGCTTGAAGCAGACGGCGCCAGGCAGGAAAGCATCAACTGGGCCAAAGTCTGTCAAGTGAAACGCCAAACCCCAACCAGTTCATTACGAGTGAAACGCCAAACAGAAGCCGGTACCTATAACGTAACCTAACCGACAATAACAAAACCAACCTAAACTGACAAGAACAACCCACTTATCTGAACTGTTTACAGGAAAAAGTTATAAGCTGGGAACATGGAAGAAAACGGGCTCTTGTACGTCCGTTAGTGCTAGAGTGCGGCTTTCATTAATTTCTGACGGGCAAACTAAGCCTTTGCCCCAAAAATGTTATGGGAAAATGTTGTTCAGCTGATCATTTTACATCACTCTAGCCCAACGAGAAGCTAATCGGAGAGGAGTCCATATTCTTCCGATAAGCTAGAATTATCTCACTTGGGTGACTATAATGTGTTCGTTGCTAAAACAGAGGAATCTATGGAAGTATGCGGAGGGTACAATTAACAGGCCAGATGGTAAAGACCCACTACTTTATAAATTTGTTGAAGAATCGGGGAAGTGCACGTTAATATTGATGTTGTCATTAACACAACGGTTACAGACGGTATAAAAGATGGTGACTAACAACAGCTCGCCAGTTGTGGTTGGGGGTCCGAGCCAGCAAGTTGTACCACCAGAACAAATAAGGGCCAAACAAGGCAGCAACCTTGATCTAGCGCTGATATGTAATGCTATGTGTGCAGTTCTCTAGCTGTACAGTAAGAGGTGAATTAGGATTGAGCATTGTGTCTTGAGAATAATCGTCCACCCCTTAGCAGTCACTTGCAGACCTACGACCGTAGAATCACCGGCATCACTTCATGGTACAGCATCCTCTTCAGGCATCGTTTATTCACATTCGCCTACTCGTCGTTGACCGTGCCCTTCGACCGTTCCAGTCCCTTCGGCTCCCATTGGAGCCAACAATTGTCATGTCTGCTCGCCCTGATCTTTGCTCGAAGTTCTGTTCCTGCCCTTTCACACTGAATCTTTGATTGGAGTCACATTCTCAAACTACGCATATTCCCAGTTCAGGCTTGATTTGTCGTTGCGTTTGTTTGACTTCTTTTTTCTGCCATTTTAAGCTTCACTCATCTTTAAACTTCGGCTTCGTGGCGAGGTAATCATTGGCCATAATGTGGGATCCCATTGGCTTTTCCTGAGTGATGTGGGAAATGAATGCTATGTATGCCATCTACGAGGAGAGTGATGTTATTCCTTGCAAAAATCCTAGACCCGGAAAAAGAATATTGATTTCCAGGTAGCGACTACCAAAAACAATCGGGACGATAAGTTTCCTACCAGAGTCCGTGGATCCAACAACTAGGCTAGGAAACTGTGGCGGAAACGTCTTTTACGGCTTGTGGGAACACTTGTTTATTTAACGAGAAAGGAGGTACATTTGAGTGGGGACTCGGCGTTGCTCGACACTCAACCAATCTAATCATACTAGATACTTGATGCTACTTTTTCGTAACTGAAAGCCTCTGTGACATTGAGGACCCACTTGGGATTCTTGTTTTTGAACTTCAGCACTCGCTCGTCTCTTTTGGCAATCATGGGCTCACTTTTTCAACTTGCATGAACGTTCAAGACACCCATGACTCTCAGCTTCAACACAAACACCAACATCGGCCAATGACACCTTGCACCGCATCTCTCATGATCGGGGACAATCTCATGTCTCTTTCCACGTTCAAAAAAAAAATAAAACCTTGATCCTGAAGTGAAGGGGAAAGAATTTTCTTTTCTATTTTGTGAACATGCATTGCGAGCCGTTACTCATCTCTTCCGCATCATGTATGAAAGAGTGGTCTACGAATTCCAAGCCATGCCTGTCGGTCTAAACGCCGCTCCGAGGATTTTCACCTTAATATTCGAACCCATCCCGGCTCATCTTCATCAGTTTCGAATTTCTGCAAACGCTTACCTGGACGGTGGGCTTCTAAAACAGCAATGTCAAAATAAACTCCTCAAAAATCTGCACTACACGTCAAATTTTTTCAGCCAACTGGGCTTTGGAATAAATGTCAAAAAATCCAGACTAATCCCAGCTCAATACTTAGTCTTCCTAAACATATCATTCAGCCTTTTATCTGTAACAGTAATGTCTTCAGTAGAACGAATAGAAGACATAGCAACTCTTAACTGCCTAATAGGGAAGCTAGTCTCCATGGCAACTCTTTTTTTCCTACGGAACATGGACCTTTTTACCATTATCACATCGACACTTAGGGAAAGCAACTACACTTGACAGACACGATACATCCAACAGACGAAACATTCCCCTGTGAAACCCTCCTTTAGTAGCAAGATGTTCACATTCTATCTTAATCTTCATGAACCCCAACCAGACTTTCATCTCCTAACAGATGCTTCTCTTGACGTTTGGGGAGAACACATAGCAGACAACGGAGGTTCAAGATCATATAAACATTCTCGAATTGAAAGCTGTTCTCAACGGGCTAAAACATGTTCGCTCGCTGGTGACAGGAAAGATTGCACAGGTCCAAATAAACAACGCTACGGCCGTAGCCTATATATGAAAGGAAGGAAGAGCAAAGTCCAGGAAACTCCACAAGATCATGTCAGAAATCTTCAGACTTTGCATTTACGTGAAAACAAAGCTTCTGTCTTTGCACATTCCTGGGAATCAAAACATCATTGCAGACTCTCCTTTCCCGTCGTCACTAACTTCTTTGAAGAATGGACTTTAAAGACATCTATTTGCAAATGTTTGTTCGCCATATGAGGAACTGCAATGGTCGACTGATTCGCCACGAAGCCCAATGCCAAATTTCCCTACTTTATCAGTTCAGTCCTGGACGACGAAGCATGAGCAGTAAACACACTATCGTTCTCCCTTGGTTCCTCCACATCCCGCGACTTCTAATCAACCACCTGAGGCACGAGTGACTACTATCATCGAACTTCTCAAAGTGGCAGGAATTTCTGATTAGCCAGCCATCAGAATTGCAACCAAAGCAATCAGAGATTCCACTGACAGAATCTACGACCGCCACGCCACTGGAAAAAAATGGTTTCATTGATGTAACTTGCGCCTTGCGGAAAAGTCAATCCTATCAATCCCCCTTTACCAGACCTCTTAATCTTTTTCAATGACCTATTTAGCGGAGGCCTAAAAGAATCCACGATTGACGTTTACCACTCGCTCTAAACTCCGTCTTCAAGGCCGCCAACAACGCTGCACTGCTTAAAAATTGTCGCAACTAAATCCCTTGAAGTTGAAAGACCTATCTCCAGACAACTCTTCCTTGAGCATTACACTTCTATCTCAATAGAACCAACAACAATAAAATTCGTAACGGGCGAAACCAACTTTTCCTTCCTTTCAAGGGAAACTTTGGTGAGACAATAGCTGCAAAGATCGCAAATTGAATCAAGACCGTTCTCATTAATGCTTAACAAAGCTAACACCGATTGTGTTGTCAACATTAGGGTCACTGGACATGAGATCCGGGGCATTCCACACCAACATCCCAGTTTAGAAATCCTATGCTAGCTGCTTCATGGAGAAATGCGTCCGTCTTCACATCGCACTACTTCAGGGACCTGACCGTGCAAGCCAATGGACTTCATCGTCTGGGCCCTATCGCTGCAACCTGAAGTGTAGTCAACCCCCACCAGCATTAAGAGGTAGCAAAACAAACAGCCCAGCCCTTTTCAGGGCAACCAAATCCAGAAAAGATATCCAGATTCCAGTTTTTCTGGTTGTTTCAATAAAGTGCGAAGTCTGTTACTTTCTTTGGGGGGGGGGGGGGGCGCTTGCTCCTAACTTAGGGAACCAGTCAAGTGGTGCCCGCCACCAGTTTTGACGAGGTCTTCTGTAAATACTAAATTTACAAGTAATGTATGTTTTCGTCGGCAATAGAAAGTGTCTATTCCCGGTCCCCCACCAGCTAAACTCTGATTCTATTGTTAAGTAGGAAGATGTATATTACTTGTACCCACCCAACCTCCCCGTGTCAGTTACCACCACGCATTTTGTGAGGATAAAAAGATGACCGCTTTCGCCCTGCAGGCTCTTTATAGTCTAGGCCACTTTTGGAAAAAAGGCATTTTTAAGAAGCAAGAAGCATTTCGGATAACAATTTAAATCGGGTGTTTTGACCCCGCTGAGTTCGAAAATACCTGTTGCCATCTCGAAAAATGGACCGGAAGTCCGTAATTCAAGATGGTGGCCTATTTTAAAAGCTTGCCGTTTTCACGGAATATACTGCTAGAAATTTGTGTAGTTGATGCTTTTTATGTGTTTTTACCCCGGTGAGTTCGAAATGAATGTTGCTAGCTCGAAATATGGACCGGAAGTCTGTAATTCAAGATGGGGCTGTCAAGATTACGGCCTATTTTAAAAGCTTGCTGTTTTTGCGGGATATTCTGCAAATAACTTATTCTTTTAAGGTGTTTTAACTCGATGAGTTCGAAATGAATGTTGCCAGCTCGAAAAATTGACCGAGAGTTCGTAATTTAAGATGACTGCTTTTTTTAAAGCTTGTTATCAAGAAATATTCTGGTTGAGATTTGAGTAGTCGCAAGCCCTGTAATAGCCCGAAATGGACATGCTAAGGCTATTCTGAAAGGTGAGGATCTATTTTTTCCATCAATCCGAATCGAAACTGTTTAACTTAGGGACCGTCCTACGCTCATTTAAAGATGAGATAATGGCATAGCAGCGAAAGCGCATGTTGATTTCTGAATTCAAAGCACCATTAATCCTAACCGAAATTGTTTATCTTAGATGCAAATATGAGTATTGCAGTGGTACTTTGAAGATGAAAGCTACACCTTAAAATGGGCCTGGACTGTCCCTATTTAAGCGGGTTGTCCCTATTTACAATTTTAGTTAGGGTTGATGGAAAGAAAAGCTTAAGCATGTCCATTTCTAGCTGTTAAAGGGCTCACAACAGCACTTTTGAGTTCGAAAATCGACATTCATCTTTGCCGCTACAGTATTATCTCCTCATCTTTACATGAGCGTAGGATGGCCCCTATCTAAGTTAAACAGCTTCAATTAGGTTTGATGGAAAGAATAGATCCCCACCTCTCAGAAAAGCTTAAGCATGTCCATTTTGGGCTATGAGAGGGCTGACAACTACAGTGAAACCTCTTTATAACGATGTCCAAGGGTCCTTGAAAAGTAAAATGTTATATCAGGTATATTGTTATAAACAATGACCTTTGCATGTATTGCTGCTTAAGGAACCTCGAAAATAGCATTGTTATAACCGGTTTATTGTTATACGAGATGTTGTTATAACGAGGTTTGACTGTACTCAAATTTCAAGCAGAATTTTTCTTGATAACAGCAAGCTATAAAAAAGTAACCATCTTGAATTACAAACTTCCGGTCAATTTTTCAAGCTGGCAACATGCATTTCGAGCTCACGGGGTCAAAATACTTTAAAACACCAACTACCGTACTCAAATTTCTAGCAGAATATTTCTTGATAACAGCAAGCTTTAAAAAAACCAGCCATCTTGGCCGCCTTCTTGAATTACGACTTCCGGTCCATATTTCGAACTCACCGTGGGAAAAACACCTTAAAAGCTTCAACTACACAAATTTTTAGCAGTATATTCCGCGATGGCGGCCTCTTTTAACTGCAAGCTGTTAAAATAGGCCGCCATCTTGAATTACGGACTTCCGGTCCATATTCCGAGCTGGCAACAGGCATTTTCGAACTCAGCGGGGTCGAAAATACCTTAAAAACACCTGATGCCAAATTGTTATACAAAATGCGTCTTGCACTGCATTTTCCTGAAAAGTGGCCTTAGCCTACTATAGGAGGGAAACTCGCATGCTCGCTTCGGGTTAGGGAGCTGATTGGTTTTAGACGAATCTTTCTTAAGTGGGAGATTAAGAATGCTAAATTTACAGGTGATGATATTTTCGTACTTAGCAATAGAAACAGATTGAAACAGATTGAGGGGGGGGGTTGGCAATTCTCTTTCTTTATTGCCAAAACAACTTAACCTGGTAATTTTAGCATTACATTCCTCGAATGTAATGTTCCCCTGGAGGTTTCTTCCGGTTTGTAGACGCCTGCTTGCATATCCCACCGCGCATGCGCGGCGCGGTCCTACCTTATAAAAGCGACAGCGTGCACGCTATCGGCTTTCATTTTCCTCCAGAGGTGTCTCCACGCCACCTCGCTCCCCGGTTCCCCGACTGTCGTTTGGAAAATTGGATTCTTCGCTGAAGATGGCCACCGCTTCGAGAGCCCATTCTTCGTCCGACGCTCATCCTTGTGCTCTTGCTCACTTCGATCTTGGCAGCCGTTGGGCTTCCGCCCTCGACCTCACTGCTCCCGCTCCTAGCCGCACAACACCTGCCGATGTCACGCCTGATCCTGATGTCGCATCGCCTGACTCTCCACTCCTCCCGGGCCAGCGCACGCCGCCTTCTGCCCCGTTGGACGTGTCGTCCCTCCGGCACAACCTTCAAATCGCCAAAGACTCCTACCGGGCCGCCAAGCGCAACCTCCGTCGTGCGACACTCGCCCATTCTCCGGACCGAAACTCGCCGCTCGACCTGTCGTCCAACTCCTCCCGGATAGGCCTCAGCGTCAGACGCAGTGTCGTACGGGAAATCGTACATGACACTGTCCGCCACCTCCAAGTCAACCCGATGTCGCCTCCCTCATGCACATCATCGGTACGGAAGACCCGCACCCAGGACTGGGTCGCATCCACGCCACGAAGGGCACAGGCGTATCGCTCCCCCCCCCTCCCGGCCACGGCACCCAAGTGCAAGTCGGACGACACACTGTCGTCGCATCCATCACCCACTGTCACCCGACCCTGCTGCTGAGAACGCATCAGGTTCCCGGACGACACTCCTGACGAAGCCACCCTGTCGCTCGCAGCTCTTTTAAAGACTGTCGAGCAGACTGTCCCAGACTGCTTCCTGTTCAAGCCCTTCAAGGTACCGGACGCTCCTGTCATCAACCGTGGCCTAACGACAGGCCTTGGATTTGCCTCGAGAGACAAGGACACCAAGCCCCGCTGCCTCCTGAGACAGTCAACAACACTCCTAACATGTCTACTCCGCAACGAAGGCTCCATTCTAGGCAAAGGCGATCCCCTTCTTCTCGACACGGAGCCCCCTATGCCACGCCCTGGCCGAGAGAACTGCTTCTTCCGATCCTTTGGAGACGGCGCCACAAACCCCCGGAATTTCGAAACCTACCCGGAATGCGAATTTATTAGCAGCGAAATCAAGATGGACTTGGGTTATCTATACCCAAGAAAGCCGACATCCCAACCTCCGTGCTGTACGAAAACGACAAATGTCTACGGCTAAGCCTACAGGCGGCCTCCCAAGCAGACGTCCTCCATACCGCCATCAACGCACTGTGCGAGAAGCTGTCGTCCGACAATTCTCCAGAAGAGCTCAAGAACTTGCCGTCCCTTATCACCCAACTCTTCCAGAAAGCCAACTTCGCCACCTACCACGCCATGAACTGAGCGACAAGAGCACTGTTCAACAACACCCTCCTCCTCCGTGACAGCGCCCTGTCGTCTGCAAACAACCTAAACTTCTCCACACGACATCGTCTCTGAAGTCAACCGATCCACGAGTCTGAAACTCTTTTCCGGGGGACTGATCCCGACACTTGCTCCTCATCTTGACGTCTCGAAGAAACCAAGGCCGCAAAAACAATCCATGCCGTCAAACCGCCCGTTCTCAAGGAACAAACAAGCCAACCCCCGCCTCGCCGACGACTGGCACAAAAACACGGCATCATTCTCTAGCCACCCGGACAACGAAGTCAGCAGCTCTGCTGCTCCTCAACAACGAAGTCAGCAGCCCTTTCGTTCCGACGCTTCTCGCTCCCGCCTCGGCCAACGCTCCCAGCTGAAGCGCGCCGCTACCCCCGACCGAAGGAGCCAAATCTCTTCTCCCGGGGGTAGAAGAATGCAGCGAAAAAATCAACAATGACGCCCTGCACCTCGCTGGTCTCCCGGTCGTGGCCAGACTACGCCACTTTTTCCCGGCCTGGCAAGAATTAACCACCAACCTGGAAATCCTATCGATAATAAAACACGGCTTTCGTCCGACGTTCCTACATCAACCGCCGCTGTCCCCTCCATGGGACTTCTCGCCCCAAACGACAGCTTTCCTGTCGCACGAAGTATCGGAGGAGTCTATACGGAAGGAGGCGGTACGCCATCTCCCCAACCCAGGCCCGGGATTCTACAGCTCGATCTTCACCCGCCCAAAGAAATCAGGAGGTCTACGCCTAATTTTCAACTTGAAACCCCTCAACAAGTTCATCCAAAACGAACACTTCAAGATGGAGACCCTAGACTCCATCCGCCTATCATTCAAGCAGGACGACTGGACCGTCACCATCGATCTGGAAGACGCTTACCTTCACATCCCCCTTCATCCAGCAATCACCCATTACTTTCGTTTCGTCTACGACCTGAAAGTCTTCGAATTCCGCTGCCTTCCCTTCGGCCTGAATGCAGCCCCAAGGATTTTCACCCTAGTCCTAAAACCAATCTTGGCGAACCTTCACCAGCACCAAATACAGGCCAATGCCTATCTCGACGACTGGGCCCTCAACAACCCAGACCCCTCCCAACTGGCACTCAACAGGGACATGACCATCAACTTGCTGAACAGCCTGGGGTTTGGCGTAAACCTAGCAAAGTCACGACTCCTTCCAAATCAAGTCTTTAATGATCGGCATCAATCTCCCCGTCTCCAGAACGCATAGAAGACCTCCTACATCACATCCGTCTCTTCTGCCTCCAACCAAGCTTCTCCGCCCGGGAACTGAACTCCCTCATCGGAAAGATGGACGCAATGGCCAACCTGGTTCCTTACGAGTGGTGGATGGTAAGACCATTCCATCACTACCGGATAGGCAACCACTCAGTCAACCAAAACAATCCGGACAGACAGATCCCACTCAACAAGGGATTCCCCTTTGAATCCCTCTTCTGGTGGTCCGACGTCACAAATCTGTCGAAATCCGTCCCTCTACAGAAATCTCCACCCGACCACCAAATTTTCACGGATGCATCAAGCACTGGCTGGGGAGCACACCTAAACAACCAGGAAATCTCCGGCTTGTGGCCTGCCACCCTCAAAGACCACATCAACGGACTGGAACTACGTGCAATCCTCCTAGCCCTCCGGCACTTCCTTCCACTAATCAAAAACAAGGTCATACAGTTCCAGGCCGACAACACAACAGCCCTAGCCTACATCAGGAAAGAAGGCGGAACGAAATCAAGATCGCTCCACAACCTAACAACGGAAATCTTCAATCGGTGCATCCCACACAACATCACCCTCCTACCGCTTCACAACCCCGGCAACAGGAATGTGATTGCAGATTCTCTCTCAAGCCAGAAACCTCCAACAGGCGAATGGTGCCTCAAGAAATCCATCTGCGAATCTCTCTTCAGCTTCTGGGACAAGCCAATGCTGGACCTATTCGCCACGAGGCACAATGCCAGACTTCCCCACTACATCAGCCCGATTCCGGACGACTTGGCAGTAGCAGTAGACGCTCTCACGTTCCCATGGCACAACCTGTTCGCCTACCTATTTCCACCCTTCAAACTGCTTCCACAAGTACTTCGGAAAATAGAAGTAAGCCAGGGTCTATTCATCCTAATAGCCCCCCTTTGGCCGTCTGCAGCCTGGTTCCCGCTCCTCCTAAACCTTGCAGTAGACACTCCAAGAAGTCTCCCTCTTCTACCAGATCTTCTGTCACAACAGAAAGGAACAAAACTACACCCAAACCTCCCACTCCTAAACTTACACGGGTGGCTACTATCATCAAACTACTGAAAAAGGCTGGCATTCATCAAGAAGAGGCTGAACGCATCGCATCCAAAGCAACCAGAGAATCGACAAACCGCATGTATGACAGCCACTGGTCTAAGTGGATTCATTGGTGTATCGCAAAACGTACAAATCCACTCAACCCCTCTCTTCCCGAACTCCTACGCTTCTTCGGTGACTTGTTCAACACTGACAAACTCAAAGGCTCCACCATCCTCGTCTACCGGTCCGCATTAAACTCCGTCTTCAAAGCTGCCGGTCGCACCGCCCTACTGAAGGACTACCGAATTTCTGCCTTGCTACGCTCATACGAAAACGATCTACCTACCACAAGACGTTTCGTGGACGACTGGGACCTTTCCATCGTCCTACAATCACTATTGGTGAACCCCTATAAACCCATCGACGCAGCCAGAACCGTGGTCAAACCCCCTTAAGCACTCGGAACGAAGCAGAAGCAAGATCCATGAGGGAAGCAAGTTCCACCCAGCCAGAAGCAAGACCCTCAAACAACGGACCTTTTCAGGGCCACCAATTCCCACGAAAGAGACCAATTTCCTGTCAAAGCCCAAAATGTTCTGAATAAATTGCGAATTTTTCTCTGACAGATAAAGAATTCATGAGGGAAAGCCTGCTTGCATCCCGGGGCGCTCGTACAGGCGATGCCCGCCACCAACTTTGACGAGGTCAACTGGTAATGCTAAAATTACCAGGTTAAGTTGTTTTGGCAATAAAGAAAGAACATTTTGCCAGCCCTCAGCCTGGCCGGCTAAAAATGGTTTCTTTTTGCCTAAAACATACTTAACCTTACTCCCGCCCTGCCTCCCCTCTCGAGGCACCGCCTGACACATTGACAGTAAAATGAATGCCGATAGCGTGCACGGTGTCGCTTTTATGAGGGAGGACCGCGCCGCGCATGCGCAGTGGGATATGTAAGCATGCGTCTACAAACCGGAAGAAACCTCCAGGGGGAACACCTACCAGAGGAATGTAATGCTAAAATTAACAGGTTAAGTATGTTTTAGGCAAAAAGAAACCATTTTTAGCCGGCCAAGCTGAGGGCCGGCAAAATGTTCTTTTTAAGGGGAATGAATTTTCGTAGCTGCTTCATAGCCTGCTGGCAGTATGGATGAAAGGTGAAGAAAATGGTTGCCATTATGATTTTACAGACGCTTAAGTCACCCAACATTAAACCCCTTTGTAATTCGAGATTGCTGTTAACATAATGAATCCAAACCAAATGAAGAAATAATGCTTTTCGTTATTAAATTATTTTGATTATATTATCAATTTATCATTTAATATCAACCGTATTCGTATTCGCCGTTGTCATTTGATTATATTACCAAAAAAGTCTGTTGAATCATATTTTTCTGTTTGCCACCCGACTACAATCTCCAGACAAAATTTGGCATGGGTGCTACCGACTGTAGTCGGCGTTTTCCAAGCAAGCTCACAGCAAGTGCTGTGATTTATTTCGAGCCCTGTGTTGTGTAGACTTGGGTTTCTTTTTACTTTTCTTGAACATAGTTAGATTTGCTGTATGTTTACATCGGACAAATAAGTTTCACATAAACATCAAATTAGAAAATGAGTGTAGAACGAGGGGTAATCCTTTGAAAGTTTGAAATTTCTTAAAAAACCATTTAGACTAAATTACAGAAGGCAATTGATAAATATGTGGAATGCACTTCCTGGTGATGTTGTTATGGCCCCATCTGTTCAGTGGTTCAAGACAAGACTAAGCAAATGTGATTTATTATGTTCATTATGATTGAACTACTACCTAATAAGATTGGTCTTTGTACTGCTAAAGTGGAAATGTGTATGACCTTTGAATTCGTGGGCAGGTACGAGTTATTTAACAAAACCCCATCTGTACCATTTTGCTGTTATCTGGCGAATAAACATTATTATTAAGTATTTTGAAATTTCACGTTAATAAATTTTGTGAAACTGTGAATCATTGTGACATTTTCAAACTGTGAACCATATTTTTCTGCGTGCTACCAGTCTATACAATTTTCCACGAATGCTACTGATTGTCACAGCAGTTGAAAGCAAGCTTGCAGCAAGTGCCTTCTCTATTTTGAGTCATGTATCCTTTTAGACTTGGAGTTATTTTTACTTTTCTAGAACATAGGCCTAGTCATATATGCTGTATGCAGGGTGGTCCGCAAAAACTGACAACCCAACATTTTCTAAATCCAACTTTTCTAGTTAGCACCCCTGAGAAACAGGATAGGAGAGAAATCAAACCTAATAAATAAACGGGAAACTTTTGTCCTCTCCTGATTCTGAGGGGTGCTAACTAGTAAAGTTGGACTTAGAAAATCTTGGGTCGTCAGTTTTTTGTCGACCACCCTGTATGTCTACACCAGAAAAATAAGTTTCGGATAAATTATTTTGAAAATTTTTGTGAAAATTTTGCATTAATTAATAATAAATTTTTGTGAAATTTAAGCCTACATGCACCAAGATTTAAAGGAAGAGTAACTTCATCTACCAACCTTTGACATGCAATATATATTGTGTATTTACTTGTTTCAGTTGAGCGTTAGATGATAGGGTCAAGTTCAACTTCCTGTGTTTTTTGTTTCAGGTTTAGTTCATATAAGTCAGCTCTCACAATCTCGAGTAGACCAAGTTAGGGATGTTGTACGTGTTGGAAGCCACGTGTGGTGCAAGGTCATATCAGTTGACGTAAGTATTTGACAAGTACGAGTAGTATAAAATGTGTGTTTTTTTTCTGTCTGGTGGAACGACAAATTACCACATTACATGCATTATTCTAGTGGCATTGGATGAGCGCATTAACTTCATTCTTCAACTGTGCTGTGTAAGCTAAAGGGCCTACGTCAGCATTGGGTTTGTAGTGCTGTTGTGCCCTGAATTATTAAAATTTCATACAGCGAAGCCTCAGGTAAAGCACGTGCATCTGCACGGTTTTTGTAGATCTCTTGTGCCCTGCATTACTAAAATGTCATGCAGCAAAGCCACAACATCAGGTAAAGCGCCTACGTCTGTTTTTCTAGTTCTGTTGTGCCCTTCATTACTAAAAATCTCGTGCAGCAAAGCCTCAGGTAAAGTGTCCACGTCACCACTGTTCTTACTATCTGCAATTTTATTTTCAGTAGTCATATACCTCGACCATAGTTCACAAACACTAAAACTGAGTAAAGAAAAAGGTTTTCCTATTTTATTTTGCATGTAAATTGGATTATCGAAAATTTTCGATTATCTGAACACCCTTCACTTCCAATTAGTTTGAATAATTGAGGTTCTACTGTACTGTGAATTAATCATTGTGTAACAAGGGGGTTCATGGTGTTTGGCTGTTTTGCAGATTTATTTCATTTATAGAAATTAAATGCAAATTTAACAGAATGAAACGCACACAAAACCTCACTGAAGAACACAATACAAATTTACACTTGATTTTCGGCGAATAATCACGTTCGCCTTCATCAGAAGTTAGTTAGAAAAATGCGAGTCACTATGTCGTCCTTTTGAAATTTGTCCGAGAGGTGAGAACCACTGATCTATATTGTGCGTTGCATCTAGAGTGCCCACTTTCTGTCAAGTTTTGATGCGAAAATCGGCCGCACCAGGCGATCAGTGTTTGCATAAGCAGGATTTTGGATGTTCAGGAGTGGTATGCACTTCTTGGAGAAATGTTTGATCGCAAGTGACTCCAGTGCCCTGAGATGGCAGTCATTGTGTGTGTTGGATTTTAACAGAACAGAAGCCCTATCACAGGAGATGGCATGTTTTTCTTTTTTGTGATGGAGAGCAATTCCATTTTTCTCCTTTCCTCCCAAGGTGTCTCCTGTGTTTCTTTAAGACATGCTTGGAGCTTGCGATGAGTCTCACCAATGTACACTGCGCTGCACTCGCTGCGAGGGACACAGTATACGACCCCACTTTGCGAGAGCAGGTGGGATGGGACATTTTTCAAGATGGGAGTTGAGATTTGGTACTGCTGCAGGTGGGGTAATCAGAGGGGGAGGAGCTGGACGAGTCTGGTATTCAGCCTAGTTGCATAGCGATAGTTGGAACCGGTGGGGGTGAGGGTGGGGGCAGCGGTGCAGGTGGGTCATCAACAGCCACTACTGGACACAGGGAAGAGGGGGTTGGGGAGATTTTCTGTTTGGTCCTCAGTTTTGGGGGGGGTGCTTGAAAAAGCAGCGTACACCGTGGTCTTTGAGAATTTAATGTAACTTCTCACTCCTCCCTGGAACGTAAGTGACCACTTCATACGGATGTTCACTGACTGGCCTGCACTCCTTGCTTCCGTTTCGTCTTTCTCGGGCTCGAAACTATAACTTCTTGGTTTCCGCGTTGACAAGACTAGCTGGGTAGTGGAGTTGGAGAAACTTCGTCTTTTCAAGCGCGAGAAATTTCTTCACAGTGTGGGTGATCGAGGAATGTGCCACAATCCTGCAAAGTTCATTGGCGATAATTGCCTTCAGTTGGGAGCGTGGGTAGTTGGAGTGAAAAGGAATCGCTCGCCCAGAGTGCGCAGGTTTTTGGTAAGGTTCATTGGTTATACCATCCTTTTCCCTGCTGAGGTTAACGTCGCGGAAAGGTAAGTGCTTGTCTTCGTGTGTGATGACGATAGCTGGATGCCAGGAATTTAGTTCGGAGAGGATGGTAATTAGAACTTCCTTAGTGAGAAAGTGGGGTCGTGTACTGTTTCCCTTGCACTAATTTCAAAAGGACGACGTAGTGACTCGTATTTTTCTAACTAAATTCTAATGAAGGTGAACGCGATTATTCGCCTAAAATTCAAGTGAACATATTTATTGTGTTGTTCTGTGTAGTTTTTCGTCCAGTCAATCTAAGTGAAAAAAACGGCCGAGTTAGACAAAATTGCAACAGAAATGAAATCAAAGATTTCTAAACACAAAAAAAAATGCGATAAAAACTATGACATAAAGTCTACCAATGTCTGGCTGCTTGTTTTCCTGATTTTGACGTCTTTATGACGTGTTTTGGACGTGTAGAAGTACTGCGGCCTTACTATGGGTCTAAAGACTTCGAGGGTTCTATTACCATTTGAAGCCTACTATATAGGCTAAAGAATGACGAAAACCACACCCTTCTACCTGTGATAGGGGAAAAGTTACCTTGTGATGAATATGTCCCAGTGCATGACGTATTTTGGACGTGTGAACGTATTGCGGCCTTACTACGAGTCTGACAACGCTGATGGTTTTAACTTATTTGAAGTCCTTTATAGTAGCTAAAAGGTGATGAAAGCCCCACCCTTCTATCTATAATAGAAAAAAAAATATGGTCTGACGAATGCCGCCATGTTTTATTCCTATACAATGTGTTGGGCTTCACTGTACGGCATATGAACTGATTTTTGATACTGTAGATATTAAGGTATTAATTTACCACAACCAACTTTTATTAATTTTTCCTGCACAGTGGCATAAATATTGTATCTCCTCTCCTTCCCCCCCCCCCCCCCCAAAAAAAAAGCAATTGGGAGTAAAATCCTTGCAAAATCTAATATTTTGCTTTACATTTTGTAAAGCAAGAAAAATAATCGTATAACAAAAATAAGTGCTCATACGTTTTCTGCTGGGTGCATAAAGAGAACCACAAACTTCCCTCTACGCCCCTGAAAAATATTTAAGCCACTGTATCTGCAATACAATTTTTGGAAGCCTAGTTGTTTCTTGTAAAGACAGTGCGAAAACTAGAGTCAATACGACGGGACGGCTTTTAGGTGATAAGCTGGGATTAACATTTTTGAGTGTCAACCGCAACTTCCTGGAAAGAGAATTTCTGTTAAATCCCCTCCCAAGGTCACTCTTGAAGCATTATTTAACCAGTTACTCGTCGGTGTGGAAGCACAAGTAGACGTTACTGCAGAGCAGCGATTTTATTCATGTGAATCAAGTGCAACAATAGAATACTGTGCTGTGAAGGCCCTCGGTAAGTTCTTGTGATTATCCTGCTTGAAAATCTACAGCTAATATTACTCAGCTTCGCAAGTTGGCTACAAAACTAAACTTTCAATACTGTTATGCTATAATGTTAAGCATTATTGCACAAAATATGCTAATTAACCATTCAGTGTTACAACTATACTGACAAGAGCATTTTATTCCTTCAGATGCGTCTATTCGTTTTCCTTACGTCACTGTAGAATGATAAAGAAACTAGGTGTTTTCTGTGTGATGACGGAACTGCCAGTGGTAAAGAGGTGTCAATTCTTAGAGAAAGGTGTTGCAGGGATCCAAAAAGCATGCAAACAACGATACATCGACCAATTTCCTGCAAGTATTGGGCAAACAATACACAAAGCATGCAGGGCGAAATTTGTAAACTTGAAAGCTTCATTCAAAAAGGTAGAGCAGAAAACTGATCTAGCATCACATCTTGTGCGTTACGTTCTGATGAAATCGCGTTCAATTTTCAGAGTGACTGTTTATTCTGTGGAAGCGAAATAACGCCCTGTAGTAGGATTAACAAGACGGTATTCCCAGCAAGAACATCAGATTTTGACAAAACCATCACAAATGTTTGTAATGAGCTCCGTGATGAATGGGCAGATTCTGTGCAACGACACATAAATTCTGTTAAAGATTTGCATGCTGCTGATGCTTGTTATCATCAGGTCTGTAGCATAAACCCGTACAGGTAAACGAATGCCATGTAAATTTGTAGGTGGACTACTGGAGGATCCAAGAGGACATCCAGAAGACAAGGTTCGGCAAGATGCATTTTTTCAAGCTTTAAATATGTTGAAGAAAATGATGACGAACAAATTACAGTGGTGGAATTGGTGGATAAAATGAAAGCATACCTACCGAAAAAAACCCTATAGTGTAAAACATATGAAGAGAAAGCTTATGCAACATTTCAGTTATGAATTTTATTACAGTATATCAAACGTGGCAGGCAAACGTGATGTCGTCACATTCAGAAGAACTGCAGCAAGCGTGTTAGATGAATACCACAGTTTGAAACAAGCTGAAATGATACGCAACGATATTAAGGAAATGGAGATTGACGTCATTATATATCCTACGTCCCAGGACATTGAGAATGTAGTACGTAATGTTGAGTTCCTGCATGAAAGCTTACAATTACTAATGACCGTTTTAGTGACAGGCAAATCTAAAGATAAAAAAGTAGCAGCAATAGGGCAGCCGCAAGCCGTTATGCTAGCAGTCCGTTCACGTGTGATGCTTACCCCATTACAGTTAGGACTCGGGATCCAGGTGCATCATAACACAAATTCCAAATTCCAGATTTCTGGTCGTTACTTTAAACCACATGGGGTTTTCTTGCTCATATTCTGAGATACAGAGATTTCAGAGAAGTGCTGCTGTTGAGACTAAGACTGATAAACCAGGTTACATGCCTGGTAATTTTGTGCAATATATAGCTGATAATGTTGACCACAACATTATCACACTAGATGTCCGTGGCACCTTTCATGGCATGGGCATCATTGCAACTTTCACACCTGGAATATCAACGCCAAAGAAAGTCCCTAAACCGACAGTGACGTATGAAGAGCTTTGTAAGCTATAGAGAATATCCGTGTCAGTCTAGTGGCTTGCGATTAGTGAAGTACCTGCCTATAACAGAAACCACAGAAAAGGTTGACGAAACGGCCAATATAAACATTTTGTGGGCTCTGTCACGTGTATTGAAGATACCTTCTCCCAGTTGGCATGGAATTTGCCAGTTTGTTCATCAAGGTATACATCCAGAAAAGTCGTCAGTTGCATTTCTGCCAATGATAGATATGAACCCAAGCAATGAAACCTGTATTTATTACCGACCACGCCAAACAACATGGAATTACACTGGTTCTTACATTCTATCAACCTCTTTTTTGGAAAGCTAGTGGAATTGTTACTAATGAACCATCGCAAAGCCCTTTGAGGAAAAGTGTTCTTAGACTTGGTGGTTTGCACACCCAGATGAGTTTCTAGGAGTGCATTGGTTACATAATGGCAGGATCAGGCTTGCTTGACATCCTAGATTTATGAAGGAAATGCCGTGAAGCACATGCTTTCTGGTAAGGCCATATCTAGAGCAATTCGAGGTCACCTGATTGTATACCAAGTTATGTACACAATCCTTGGGACAGCAGCTTTTCAAGGAGAAATTATATACAATGACAATGACTGCCAAGAAGCACAAGTTATTCTTGAAAGATTACTGGTATCTACTGACTCTGCAAAAGCCAATCTGAATTCCGAAGTACTCGAAACGCATTGAAAGTAAAATATCAGATTTAATATCTAGTTACAACGCTGACAAGACAGCAAAGTTGTGGCTACAGTACATGCATATGGTGGAACTTCTCTGCAAGTACATCAAAGCTGAAAGAACAGGAAACTGGAAAAATTTAGCAGCTGTGCGAAATATGTTACCTTTTTTTGCTGCCAGTGGTCACAATTTGTATGCAACTATATACTTCTCCTGATGTATACAGGGACTTTTGCCAAGGGCTCCATGTAGTGCGGCGCAGTGACTGGTTCTGCTGTGGTTTATCGACTGACCTTGTTGTTGAGCAGGCGGTAATGCGGAGTGTCAACGGAAGTGGTGGTCTCACACATGGACGAGGAATGATAGAGCAACAAAGACTTCTATGGGTGATGTCTCGACCCACCAGTGCCCAGGTTAACAATGCTATGCAAGATTTTGTAGGTATAACTAATGCCACGAGTGATCAACATGTAACCACAAGAGCGAGATGAAAATGATACAAGGAAAGTGCTTGAATTCATAGAATCATTGGACGTGTTTCAGCATGACAACAATCTTAGAAACATCATGAGTGGTGTTACATCTGATGAATTTGTTAATGCTGAGAGAGCTGAGGAAATTAGGAAATTGACAAATTACATTTTTACGGAATATTCATTCGAGGAAAAAGCAAGTGAACACAATGAATGTAAAACTTGTTTTTCGTGCGGCAGGGATACACCCAACATAGATCCAGAGCTGCTCTTCCAACGACTATTCCATTCTGCTCAGACGTGTGGAGTAGATCTGCAGCAGCTGTTTTCCTATGAACTATGCATGTATCCAGCTGCTCTCTTCAGTGAGAGAGGCACGCAAACCTCAGATAGCAAAATACATCCAGGGTAAGATGGTAGCAGGACTGCGTCCAACTGGAATCGTGCATTATGTACTAGATGGGGGATCTTTGTTGCACCGTATACCTTGGGACAAGAATGCAACCATGGAACAAATTTTTGTAAATTACATAGAATATGTGAGTAAGAAATATGGAAATGCTACTGTTGTGTTTGATGGCTATGAAGATAAACTTGCCACAAAAGTTAGTACCTATGAACGTCGCACTAAAGGTGGTGTGGAACCAGCTGTGAATTTATGCTAGCTACTAAGATAGTATTGAAAAAGCAAGTTTCTTGCCACTCCTGTTAATAAGAAAATATTCATTGAATATCTGTGTGATAAATTCCTAGCAGCTGGTTGTCACTCATCAAGCAAAGGGCGATGCAGATTTATTGATTGTGCAACAAGCAATTAATTCAGCAAAGTCGTCCACTACTATAGTCATCGGGGAAGACACCGATCTTCTAATACTCTTACTTCATTATGTTAATGACGACGATTTTGACATTTTTCTATGCCCTGAACCAAAAAAAGAATTCCTGATCAGTAATCGTGTGTGACATTAAAGCTACGAAGGAAGCACGTGGAGAAAATACAGTCACAAACCTTCTGTTTGCACATGCTTTACTTGGTTGTGATACTTCATCATCTATTTTCTCAATTGGTAAGAGTGAAACATTGAATCTGCTGGATAAAAATGAACATTTTTTGATGCAGGCGTATGTTTTTAAGATCCCCAATGCAGCAAAGGAAAGTGGTGCTGCAGCTGGACAGAAAGCTGTAGCTCAGATCTATGGTCGTAAACCACAAGAGACTCGACCAACTACGTCTTCAAATGTTTACAGTTTACAACGAAAGGTGGCTTCGTCTTTGTATGTAAAGCCTGCTTCCACCAACAGAAGATGCATGTTTTTTCCATAGTTTATGGGTGTACCATCAAGTTCAGCTTTGGCTGGGAAACAACCTAAGCCCTCTTGACTGGGAATGGGAAGTATGTGGGGAAATATCTCCGTTGAGAACATCCCTACTCCTTGCTCCGGATTACTTGCTGAAGCTTATAAAGTGTGTTTGCAGCAAGAGTAACTGCGAAAATTTCACGTGTAACTGCAGGAAGCAAGAGATGCTGTGCACTGTAGCTTGCAAAGACTGCCGAGGTGTCAGTTGCTCCAATGCTGGCAAACCGGATCTTGAAGAAGTTTGTGTTGATGAAGACAATGATGACTGAGGACTTCCAGGCTTTGTGTGTGAACATGTGTGCTTATGTTTAGGGTAATTTAACTGCCCGATGTTTGATACTTAGTTTGAGCTTAGTGATGTTTGAGCTTAGTTTGGCCTAAGCTCATTTACAAGCTAGACAAATGTAGCTTAACTATTATTGGCCTGGAAGTGAAGTTGTATTTCACAGTATATCATGATAGGTATTAAAATCAAGGATTGTAATTCTCCCCACTGCCTCGGTTTTTTTTTTGTTTTTGGGAGGTGGGGAGTATGAAGGGATACGTTATTTATGCCACTGTGCAGGAATAATTAATATAAGTTGGTTGTGGTAAATTAATATCTTGATACCTGTATATCTACAGTGATCAAAAATCCGTTCATGTGCCGTACAGTGAAGCCCAACACATTGTATAGGAATAAAACATGGCGGCACTCGTCAGACCATATTTTTTTTTGTCTATTATAGATAGAAGGGTGGGGTTTTCATCATCTTTTAGCTAATATAAAGGTCTTCAAATAAAGTTAGGACCATCATCGTTGTCAGACTCGCAGTAAGGCCGCAATACGTCCACACATCCAAAGTACGTCATGAACTTGAAATTACGTCTATATTCATCACAAGGTAACTTTTTTTTTCCTATGACAAGTAGAAGGGTGCAGTTTTCGTCATTCTTTAGTCCATATAGTAGGCTTCAAATGGTAATAGGACCCATTACCATTCTTTAGACCCATAGTAAGGCCGCAGTACTTCTACACGTCCAAAACACGTCGCAAAGACATCAAAATCAGGAAAACAAGCAGCCAGACATTGGTTGACATTATGCCATCGTTTTTATCACGTTTTTTACGTCCAGAAACCGTTGAGTTCATTTCTGTTGCAATTTTGTCTACGTCCATCGTGACATTGACTATAGGGCCATTCAAAAACTACGTGGCCGTTTTTTAGCCATTTTAACCTCCCCCCCCCCCTTCCCCCTGTGTGGTCATCTGTGGCCAAATCTTGGACCCTCCCCAAAAAAGACCACATGGCTCATAGCCACTCCCACCTTCCACGTACTTATACAAATTACACGTTAATGTATTTTAGACAAATGCAGTAACACTTCATATAAAATTTGTGTTAATGTGCCGTACCAGATTTGGTGAATTGATAGTGTTCGACATGAGAAACCCAACAAAGTATCCTCATACTTCACTTTCGCTATTAATAAACGCAGCTGTTTGATTCATTGTGTGAAATATTTTCAACTAGTTTTTTTGGCGATCTGCAACGGCCGCTACACTAAACTTCATCCGAGGTTTTTAACTGAGATGGAAAGTAGAAAATTGTAACCTAATACATTCATTATTACGTAGGACATCACTGCACTGAATTGTCCCACTGAAGCACTCGACATTTTAACCGCACACTATTTAAATGTGTTTAGAACGCAGTCTTACTTTGTTGAGGATTTCTATGACAAGTCGTGGTATCTTTCACCGCTATGTGGGAAATTCAGTTTCGGTATATTTCGGGAAATTTAGCGTGAAATTTCGGTTGACTGGGGCTGAGACGTTAAGGTCTATATAGGGACAAAGTAAGAACAATGTAAGGCTGATTGAGATGCTATACGTACAGACTCTTGTACGGTAAATCACCGGTTCACAGAAATCAAGTATCACAAATCAAGTGACAGGAAAAAAAGTCACAAATTAACTGTCACTGTTTTAAAGTGCTGTGTTTTGTGCTGAGACACCAATGCAGGACAGTCCATTCAAACAACATCCTTCATTATGTACAGTACTGGCGCCAGCCAACTCCAAGTAGGGGGGCAATGATTCCCTGACCCGGGGGCGGGGCAAAGAAAATGACTATTTTTTTTATTGAAGTATGATCCACTTTAGCAGGGGCCCGGCGAAACCAGCTCGGGGGTCTGGGGGAGAGCTGTAAGAGCCCCGGAGCCGACGCATTTTACGTTATTTGAGGGCTTATTTTCGGCTTTTGCACCACATTGTTAAGCAAATTTTGGGTGTTTTTCGTAAAAATTATTTAGCATGAGAGGTCGTAAAAACCTAATTGGGACTAAAACTGTTTTTATTTTATATATTTTATTTACAAATTAAATTTAACTGGTGAATTTAAATATTAAAAAAATTAATTTAACGTTAACAAACAGTTATAATTTAGGTTTGAGAAGTATTGTTGCTTACTTTTCAAATGGCGGAAGATTCAGATTACGTTCATGAATTAACTGAGAATTAGTTTTAAATCACGGTGGTGATGGGCTAATAGGAAATGAGCTACTAACAAATTAAACCGCCAACTATTCTTCAATTTTAATTCTTTGCTCGGTTTTATGATATGGAGTTATCGACTTCAACTGACGAAAACTTGGAAGGAAAGCTTTTTCTGTACAAATTTAGCTGACGTTTCGGCTATAACTATAGCAAGAACACACGGTCGCACCTCAAAGGTATACAGCCACTTGTGAACACACTGATGTTTTTTAGTTCTGTATTGGTTAGACGCTGAAGTTGAGTTTGCGTCCTCTTGGTTGGGAGGTCGGGACTCTTGACCACTGGGGGTGCTATTGCTCCGTTTGTTTGGGGTGTGTTTGACCCCTCCCAAACGTTGCGCCCCCCCCCCCAACCCAGGTGGCGCCACCACTTTGATTATGCATTCACAAGCTGGAATTAATTAATTCTGGGTAGTTACAGTTTATATTAAGTGTGTATTAAATATTATTATTTATTGATTGTATTAAGTGTTCGTTAATTCTTAATTAACAATTAATAATACACCTGTTCGAAATACCAGCTGGGGCTGGCATTCTGGCTTGTGAAATGAATTATGTTGTTCATATGAACAGTTCTAAAATGATGCGTTTCAGTACTGAGACACTTCATTTTAGCATGTAGTCTATTTTGACTCTCGAAGAGTTGAGGTTGAAATCTACTGCCTTTAAGAAGAGGCTACACCTGCACCACCTATTTTCTACCCTGCTCTGTGGAATGTGCACGACGCTACTATCACCCAACAATTCTAGAATCGCACTATTTGTGAAGCGTGGACCAATTAGTGTTTCACCCTCAATGGTCAATACTACCAGCCTATCTGACCCATCACTGAATTGTTTTAACACGAAGAAGCGACAATAAACCACCATCTTGTGAGAAGCTGTTGGGCAACAAATAAAAAAAAAGACGGTAAAACATCACTATATTAGACTTATCACTGGAATGTTTGACTGAATCATCAACATCGACGAGTAACTCCCCTCCCCATCCACGTTCAGGAAAATATTTTTACAATCATCATTTTGTGACTTTTTTTCCTAGGTAAATTTGTGACTTCTGTGAACCAAGTCACCAATTCAATGGAGATTAGGGCTTTCCCTTCAATGCAGTAGCCACGTGGTTTACTTGGAAACCCCCCTCCCCCCATTGTGGTTACTTGTGACCAAAAGTCGACCTCCCCCCCCCCCACCCCCTGGCCAATCACGTGGTTTTTAAATGGCCCCTATACTATTTGTGTGCTTTTCATTCTGTTATGTCGTGTTTATACCACAGTAAATGCCGGTTACCGGTTTTTGCATAAATGCTAATTGTCATAATGTCACCTTTCTTTCTGTAATTTAATTGTTTTTGACCTAGGCCTATGTTTTTACAAAGTAATAATTGAAGTGAATTTTTTCTTTCTTGTTTGCCAAAACAAATTAACCTGATAATTTTAGCATTACATTCCTTGAATGTGGTGGTTCTCTGGAGGTTTTTCTGTTGTGTGTAACCGCCTGCTTGCATGCTCCTACTGCATCTGAGCAACGCAGTTCTCCTCTATTTAAGCGCCAGCATGGCCGATACCTGCATTCATTTTCCTCCACGGTTCACTTCGTTCCGTCGGTCTCTGGAATTGGACTTTGGCTTTCGCGACATCTTTTCGTCTCAAGCCGCGAGGCGGCTTCGTATCCTACTCCTTCATCGTGGGAAAAGAAGTCATCGTGGTTCCCTCCTGTTGTCTCCCGGGAACGACCCACTTGTCGACGGGGGCGACCGCTAGGCATCGTCCGCATCACTCGGCTGGTTGTTCGTGGGAAATGAAGTCATCGTGGCTCCCTCCCGTTGTCCCCCGGGTTCGACCCACTTTGTCGGCTGGGACGACCGCTAGGCCCGGCCTCATCACTCGGCTGGTTGCCCATGTCGCCCCTTCACGACATCTTCCTTCGTGGGACATGAAGTCATCGTGGCTCCCCCCTGTTGTCTCCCGGGTCCGACCCACTTCCACTCAGGATCACAGTTCTTGCCTCGGCCGTCTTCCTCCTCACCCATGAAACGCGCCGACACTCAAGACTCGGTCGCTTCGACAGCAAGCCAAGACAGCCGCAAGTGCCACTTGTCCACGCCTCATTCGCCACGACACCTGCTTCGCGACAACTACTTTCGCGACACCTACTTCGCGACAACTACTTCAGAGTTCATACCAACCTGGAAAGTCAGGGATACGAAACATGGTCAGGGAAAGTCATGGAAAAAATAGAAAATTGGTGAAAAGTCAGTGATAGTCAGGGATATTCGATTTTAGAATGAACTGTCTTTTTTTTTGCAACCGTTAATTTGTGAACAGTTTTTTTCATTTTTTTTCATTTTGTCTTTCGAATTAACCTTTTGGTCTTGTAAGTTTCATTCTCTTTTTTACTACCTTCTTGTCATATTTTTTTATTTAAAAAAATTGAAACATTTGCAGCTGCCATCCAGGCCTGCAGAGTGAGCAGTTGACTCTGTGTAATAAAAAAAAAAAAAAGTGCAAGTGTTTTGGTCAGGGATATTTTAAGAAATAAATCAGGGAAAATCAGGGATAGTCTGGGATATTCATTTTCAGATATGAGTATGAACCCTGTACTTTCGCGACTCAAGATGCTGCAACACCGTCCCTCGTTCCGGCTGCGTGCCTCACCCACCGCCTGACCTTGCAATCCTCGAGGAATGCCTCCGGTAAGCTAAGGCCCTCTTCCGGGAAGCAAAAGGAAGCTACAGACGCTTTGTCTTTCCGGGGAATCTCCAACACCAACTTCCCCATCGACCTTTCCTCGAAGTCGTCTCGCCGTAACTACAGTGTAACTCGCTGCGAAGCTCACATCCTAGTCGACTGGGTATTCCGCCAACACGCAAGATCGCATCCTGGGCCGCCTCCCTCTTACACCTCATCGGTGAAAAGAGCTGAAACTCAAGATGGGCTGCTTCGACGACAAGCCACGACAGCCGAAAAACCCCCTACCCCCCCCCCCCCCCCAACTGGAGCCAAGCAACGCAGACTTGCGGCGCCACCAGCTCTACTGAAAATCAAGTCATATGTTTGTGGCTACTGCTGCTCGTCCCGCTCGTGGCTAGAACCCACGTTTTGGGTGAACGAAGACAGAAGCCGTTTACACCTCTTGCTGCTTGTCTCGACCATGTCTGGCCCCACGTCTCGAACGAAAATCAAGAAAACAGTTGCTGCCCACTACTACTCGTCTCATTCATAGCCAGAACCCACATTGTGAGTGATCCAAGATGGAAGCCGTTTGCATCTCTCCCGGCCTGTCTCGACTGTGGCTGACCCCACGTCTCAAGCGACAGTCAAGACATCATTGCTGCCCACACTGCTGCTCGTCTCGGCCGTGGCTAACCCCACGTCTCGAGTGAAGCTCAAGTCATCAGTTGCTGCCTACACTGATGCTCGCCTTATTCATGACTGAAAACCCCACGCTTTGAATGAAGAGGGAAATCGGAAGCCGTTCACATCCCTTGCTGTTCGTCTCGACCACGTCTCGAGTGAAATTCAAGACATCAGTTGCTGTCCACATTTATCCTCGCCTCATTCGTGGCTAGAACCCACGTTTGAGTGAAGAGTGACGTCGGAAGCCGTTTACAGCCCTTGCTGCTCGTCTCGATCATGGCTACTCCATGTCTCGTGTGAAGATCAAAACAACAGTTGCTGAGTGAAAGGTGAAGTCGGAAACCGTTTACATCCCTGCTCGCTTCTCAATCAAGGCTGACCCCACGTCTCAAGTGAAAGGAAAGACAACAGTTGTCATCCACAGATGCACGTCACAGCCGTGGCGAAAACCCACGTTCTGAGTAAAGACAAAATCAAAGACGTTGCCCTTCTCGCTACTCGTCTCGACCGAAATTGACCTCACGTCTCGAGTAAAAAACAAAAAAAAATTTGCTGTCCACACTGATGCTCGGCTCATTCGTGACAAACACCCACGTTTGAATAAAGCGTCAAAACGGAAGCCGTTCCCACCTCTCACGACTTTTCCTGTTCATAGCTAGCCTTAAGTCTCGAACAAAAATCAAGACAACGACGACAGTCTACACTGCTGCTCGTCTCATCCGTGACTAAAAAATCCACGTTTTGAGGGAAGAGTCAAGAAAGACCTCGCCCAAATTGTCTCAACCACAGCTGTCCCCACGTCCCGGAAAAGAAAAAGACACCTAATGCAAATCCAACCGGTGCTCGTCTCTAACATGGCTAAACCCACATTGAGTAAATAGTCACACGGATGACGCCCTCTGCTCTTCCAATATCTCCACCACAGATAACCCACGTTTCGAGTGAAGACCAAGACGACCATTGCTGTCAACACTCATCGCATTCGAGGCTGGAACCACGGTTTGAGTGAGGTTTTCAAGACAGACAACATCTTCACCTCGAGCCGCTCGTCTCGACCTTCACCAAGACACATCCACTGCACAACCTTTACGTAGACCTGTTCCCACGATTCGATCTCCCTCTACAGGTACTGAAAAAAAGCCAAGGAAGCCAAAGTTTTCTCCTCCTCAGAGCCCCTTCTGACCAGAATTCTCACCAGTAACCCTTCACCCAAATCTGAGATTCCGAGCCTGAACGCTTCAAAACTGCCCCGTCCGAGCTCTCCGTCTCAACCTCACCCGAACCCACACGAGAACATCCCAATAAACGGAAACCTACTTTTCCTGCCTAGAAGCTCACAAACAGGAGAAACCTTAGCTACAATGATCTCTCGCTGAAAAAAAAACAAAAAACAATCAATGTCACCAACGACAAAGCCAACTAAAGGGAAACAGCAACAGCACACGACGTCACAACGATTTCAACATCATGGGCACAACATAATGCTATTCCATTAGAAGAATTCCTACAGGCGGCTTCCTAGCTTCACTCAACGACATCTACCTCCCACTACCTGAGGAACATGTCAAGCGAAGAGAAGGGACTACACTGGCTGGTTCCAATCGTCGCAGCCAGAACTGTTGTCAAGCCCCCCTTAAGCACAATCAGAACGAAGCAGAAGCATGCCATCCCAGATGGAAACAAGCCACCCATAGATGGAAGCAAACCACCCTAGATGGAAGCAAGATCCCTTAAACAACAATCCTTTTCAGGGCCACCATACCCTCCGAATGAGAACCACATTCCTGTCTCACAACACAAATGTTCTGAATGAAGTGCGAATTTCTCCGAAATTTTTGGGGGGAAGCCTGCTTGCATTCCGGGGCGCCCCGTCAGATCGGTGCCCGCGACCACGTTTGACGAGGTCTCCTGATAATGCTAAAATTATCAGGTTAATATGTTTTGGAAAACAAGAAAGAACATTTTGCCGGCCCCCAGTCTGGCCGGCTAAAAATGGTTTCTTTTTGGCCTAAAACATACTTAACCATGGGCCCGCCCTGCCTCCCCTCTCGAGTCACCTCCTGACAGATTGAGAGGAAATTAAATGCAGATATCGGCCATGCTGCCGCTTAAATAGAGGACTGCGTTGCGTAGACGCAGTGGGAGCATGCAAGCAGGCGGTTACACACAACCGAAAAACCTCCAGAGAACCATCACATTCGAGGAATGTAATGCTAAAATTATCAGGTTAAGTATGTTAGGCAAAAAAGAAACCATTTTTAGCCGACCAAACTGGGGGCCGGCAAAATGTTCTTTTTCTTAAGTAAAAAGAAAATATTAAAACTGCAGCTCTAAATTTAAAACTTAAGCTATTTTCGGACCATTCACTAAATATGTCCGCCTCTTGTGGCCAATTTTGACCTTTTACGGACCCTAACTAAAGGCCGGGGGGGGGGGGGGGATACATTTATCCTAACTGGCAGTATTCTCCTTCCTCTCAACGATCCTGGTAGAACTGCCGCCACTCATTCGCGAATGAGGCTTAACCTTAACTCTGTTATGATTTAAAACTTGCTTAATTTGTTCATGCAGACGTCAGAATAAAAGAAATCGATTTCAAACTTGTGCCCATTTATTTATGGCCGATATCACAAGTTACAGGTTAATTATACGTTGGAAGGTAAACATTAGTCGGTTGGGCGGACAACTTGCAATTGGAACCAGTTAAAAATCGTTTAACTCAATTATCGGCATATTGCGATGAAACTAGTTATGATTTTAATAAAAATCGGAAAAATATTTACTCTTCTTCCCTTTACGATTTTGGGTTAGGAAGAAAATTAAAGAAATTATCGAGGTTTTTTAGGAACTCGTGGGACCTTACACTAGCTTGCCCTCATTCATTGTGTAGGCTAAGAAATGTAGGGCTTAAGAACTAGGACTAAATCTATTTCGCAGAATCCTCCTCACTGTGTTACTGAAAGGGGTGCTTCCCTGCAACGCGGCACATTTCGATCTAACCACTTTGCGTACAATTATACTTTAATTTATGCAAAACTTTACGTCACTTCCGGTCGCTTCCTCCATCGCCATCACGCATCTACACACAACTACCGCGGCACAGGCTGGATCGTGAGGAATTTGCTGCGTACATCGCTTTGTGTTTCGTCATTATTTGAGTAGATAATGCAGAATGACGTTAATACCTGTTATCGGCGGCGACCCCTGTGGATTATTATCCCCAGTGGCGATGGCAAATTTAGAAGTCGAATCAGGGCTAAGCCAAACTGTAAGTAGGATATGCGAGTCGGGAAAAATGACGGCGTAGTTAGGCCTAATGTCAGATGTGAGCACGAAACCTGCTTCTGTGAAGGAAAGTGGCTGAGTCTATCTCATCGTAGCTTATTACAGTAAGTAGGGGGGAAATGCAGGCAGCATTTCAACGTCGCTATGGAATTTAAAATCGGTCTCTTAATTTTGTGGGACACGGTGGATTAGTTTCGAGTCAAGACGGATATTGCGTGCGCTGCCAGCCCGGAAAAATGAACTACAAGAGCTGAAGCGGGCCGTAGGTGACAGCGACATGCTGCGTGGCCACGTGATTGAATAGTACTAATAGGCTTTAGTAGTGCTGATTTGGATTGACACTTATTTGAAATAGATAATTAAATAAAGCAATAGGATGGTTGGAAGCAAGTGGTTGTACGTGATGTGGGAAATTTCCATTCCAAAGCAGACGACATCATTTACGCACCTCTCAAAACAGCGAAAACCAGTTTACAATTTTCACAAATTTTCGACAGCTTTGAAAAAATTTTATAAAAATATATCTCCTGCTGTCTTCTTCAGGTGACAAAGAAATAAAAATACTAGTTACATCACACTGTACTATCCGACGCTGATTTGAACGAAGCACGTGCGTGCGTAGCCTCCAAGAAATAGAAGGCCCGCATCTAAACGTCTTTCTTGCTACTCCATCGTGCTCGCAGTCGCTCTGCAAGATCTTTCCTCACCAAATGCTGGATTGCTGGTGTCGAAGGTGGTTGGAGGTTCATCAGCTCTCTCCCGTTAATTTCGTGCCTAACTATGGCAAGCGATTCGAGGCACCTCAAATGTTGATCGCTAACAGAGTTTGACTTAATCAGCGTAGTAGTCTTCTCCCAATCAATGCTGTGTCTGGTGGCCATGTGGTGGGCTGCCACGCTGTTTTCCTCATCTTCTTTTCTGGTGTCTGCCATATGTTGTCTCACTCGGTTTCTTACACCTTTTCTAGTTTCACCTATATATACAGCGTCACAGCCACCACAAGGAACACTATATACTCCTTCTCTTACATTCTCTTCTGTTTAAGGCTTCTTCCTCCTTCTCTCTCACTTCCGTTCTAGTGTGCACTTGGTGTATGTTTTTACCTTTCTTTTTCATAAGCCTCCTTTGTATACCTTCCGGGTTTCGAAAAAAGGAATTAAAACCCTGTTGTTTCAGCAACTTCACTAGCTTTTCGCTTTGCTCTCCCACGTATGTCACTCCTATTCTTCTTGGTTTGCTTCCTTCTCTTCTTTTTCTTTCTTTCCCTACATCTTCCTTTTTCTCCCTTCTTTCTCTCTTCACCTTCTTTACCTTCTTTTTATTTCTTTGTCACCTGAAGAAGACAGCAGGAGATATATATTTTAAAAATTTTTGCAAAGCTGTCGAAAATTTGTGAAAATTGTAAACTGGTTTTCGCTGTTTTGAGAGGTGCGTAAATGATGTCGTCTGCTTTAGAATGTGAATCGATTGACTCTCAATGTAATCGCAGCCATTATGCTATATTTCGAGGATGTGGGAAATGGCTGAAGCGGCAGTGGCCGGGCCGTGTGTGTATCGTTTCGCTGAGGAGGCTATGGCCGGGTGGCGTGTGGATGTGTGTGCGTGATTCAGCCGAAGCGGCGGTGGCTGGGCTGTGTTGTGAACGTAACCTGAATGAAACCGAGAAAAGAAATGGAAAAGCCAAAGTGGCAGTGGCCGGGGTAGGTATGTGTGAGTGTGTGAATCAGCCGAGGCGGCTGGAGCCGCGCTGTAAGGGCATTTCAGTGTTAATTTCCGATTTAGATTTCCTGGTAGACGACTTTACCACCTTGTATGGGAGAAGGCGTGTAATGTGGCGTGGTGGAGACGGCACGAAAAGGTGCGTTATTTATTTATTGTAGAAAAGTGTGGTGTTAGATGACTGATACATAGTACGTGCTTCTTGAAATAAGGAATTTGCCCTCGCCATGCGCCTGTGCTTCCAGGTTATAGTGCATAAAACCGAAGGAAGCTTTCCCGTTCGGTGTGATGAAGCCATTAGCTTTGAGGGCTCTGGCAAATGCAATAGTCTCAACTGGTTGCCCTTGCGACTACTGTCACAGTCGGGCACTGTTTGCATAATGGTTGAGACACCCTGAAAACAGTGGATGACAATTTTTTTTGGGCTTTAGAAACGTAATTTTGCCCTGAAGTGGGTCACGAGTACCATCTCTGAAATGTTGGATGTGCCTCTACGATTTATTTAAAGGAGGCCCAACGCCATTGGTGTGGTTGTGGCGCCCTGTACAGGGCAGGCCCGTACGTCGCTGATCAGCGGGACATAATAATCCTCCTAGGTATGGCAGAGGTTGGTAGCAATGAGGGCGTGGTTATGAGGCTGGGCACTGAAATGTTTGAAGTTCGGCCTCTTTGCTTGAACAGAGGGAGGTAGCCAGTGTTTGTGTATCGATTGACTTGAGGTGGTTTCGAGAGTGGGCATGACATTGTGTAACTTGGTGCAGGGTTGCCCAGACAGCCCGAGGGGTTGGCCGTGACACGTAGGCCTAGTGTTGATTCCTTTCGAGGTCGGAAGCCCTCGGGTGTGTTACTGTTAGTGCCGTAGTGCTGGGTGCAGAGGTTGTGCACAGTTTGTTACGCAGTAGCCTAGGCCTTTGTGAAAGATAAAGTTCAGGCATTCAGTTCAAAGAAATGTGACTGGTGGGTCCAGCTTGGTGGGCCTTTGGCGGCTGAGCCAGGGTGTGACTGCGTGAGTTCTGGCGGACAGATCCGATGGATTGTTGTGACTGGAGCCTGCGGGCTACTTAGCCTAGATGTTTCTCAATTTTTGTGGTAGGCACCAATTGTACGGTGTTGCAGCACCGTTAGGTGCAGCGTTTTAAGTGGGTTGTTCCAGGGACGGTTGACAAGGCTGAAGTTGGTGGTGGTTCGGATTGCCTTTGTCGCATCTTGTTTAAGAAGGTAGCACCCATCACGGTGCCAGACTTAATGCACCTTGCCCTGGTGGCCGCACTGACACTCCTCTTTAAAGCGATACATGGACCGTAGGCCTTGGCCTAGATGAGTTCCAGGGGTGAACAAGTTTTAGGTGTGAGGCTGAAGCACTTTGTGGTGGAGTGCGTGCCATACATCAGCAGGAGTATGGCGCTGGTATTGTGCACTGCTGCTACAACGGGGCAACGGGTCAGAAGTGTAGGACGCTAAGTGTCCTCGTCCATTCGTAGGACTGAGGGCAGCGCAATCAGGCCTCAATGATCAGGTGGGTCCCAGTCTAGAGCAAGTGGCTTGTGTGGTGGATTGGCAGATACTGGTGTGGACTCAGACCCTGGCCAGGCGCACTCGAAGACGTCGACGGCGGCAAGGCTTCGGCATTGACAGGTCGTGGCCAGGGCGGCCTAATATTGGTTGTCAGGCTGCACGACCCATGCCCAGTGGGAATTAGGGTCTGGTTGATCAGGTTTTTCTTATGGCAGCTGCAGCCGCAGGCCGTGTTTGGCTTTCAAGTAGGTTGGCTAGCAGCACCACGTTTAGTAATCTATCCCGTAGTTAACACAGTGAGGAGGATTCTGCGAAATAGAAAAGAAGATTCTACCAGAGTACTTGTTCTCGTGGGAGAATCGAAGTTGTACGAGCAGAATCCAACGAAACTGTGTTAGTGTAATGACCCACCCGTCTCCCTGGCCTGGATGGAGGCCAGCCGCAATAGACAGTGGTGTGTAGACGCATGATGGAGATGGAGGAAGCGACCGGAAGAGACGTATAGTTTTGCATAAATTAAGGTATAATTGTACGCAAAGTAGTTGGATCAAAATGTGCCGCGTTACAAGGAATCGTCCCATAAGTAACGCAGTTTCGTCGGATTCTACTCTAGAACTTAAGATTGGATTGTCCTGCGAGAACAAGTTCTTTGGTAGAATTTTCATTTCTTATTAATCTTCTTTGGGGTTTAAATCATTTTATGATTCCTTCCCCCTAAAATCTTATTAGCTAAAGTATCTATAGACTATATCTTAGTTTAAGTACTTCAATAATCTAAAGCTTACCAAGTCATGATACTACAGCGACTTCTTCAGTTTATCCGCTACTTGATTAAGTGCACGCCTGCTCTAAAACTTGCATAGCGTCCCGCCGCTCTGCACTGGCTTTTGAGGCCCAGAACACAAATTTACGGTTCCTTAATACGAGAATACACTCCTCTCACGGGACAGGCAGGCAAGCTTAAGCCTTCACATTTGTTGAAAACCTAAGTCAGTTTCATAAACTACATTTCAGTGCGACGATTGCCTTGAGGTGTTTCTACCTAAGGCGGTTATTGGCTGGCCTACACATTGCAACGCTAAATTTTAAAATGCGATTTTAAAATGCGCCAGCGATCGGCAACTTTACTTCCGGCAAAAAGCGTCATTTCAAATGCAAGCGCCCTCCTCAGACTGAGAAGAGAGTAGCCAAGCACGCGAGCATTCCATTGGCCGAGCTCGCACCCTGCGAGTGGCCAAAAAAGCTTTCTAGGATCTGGTTCCGGTTTGCTGCCGTACGCAACGTAATGCTAATTTCGAACTGAAACACGCTGACATTAATTTATTTTTATTTAAAAAATAATAATGCTATGCAATACTACAAGTTAGTAGCTATAAGACTAAAGCTCGATAAATGAAAAATTCAAACTCTAAGTGAGTTGACACGCAAATCTAAAATTCGCCATTGGCACTAGCTAACAGCTGTTACTAGCCTACGAGCGTTAGCGCTCATGCCATTATGTTAGGTGAACCGAGTCAAATAACGAAGCACTAAATTGTAAGTTCAACCTAGATTAAAATATCAATTTATATTTTAAACTAAACTAACTAGAATTTTGTTTAATGCCCAAACTAAAAGATTTTGAGATTGGTTCCAACCGCATTTGTACTTAAGTTTTCCGGCTCCAAGCTGAAATACATTTCTGTGGTCAAAAACGCAATTTGCGAAAACGGCCGACACAAGGTCGATCTTCTTTTTCAAATGACAATATTCAACAATATTTACATTTTTACTCACAATAATTTTACGCAAAACCAAATATTTGTAACGGTCAATTACAGGCGAATTTTCGGTGGCCAATTTTCTGCCACCTTCTTCAGGCCAAGCCCAGAGTTCTGGGCCAGCTACCTACCACCAAGTCGGCCGTCGACTGGGTCCCCTGCAAAGACTGCCCAGGGGGGTACGTTGGAAAAACAAAAAACGGAGAGTTTGTAAAAGAGTTTCGGAGCATATGCAAGCAACAGCCAACGCAGACCTAAAGAAAAGCGCCATTGCAGCATACAGAGTTAAGGCCCAACACAGAATAGACTGGGAAAGCACGGAAGTGCTTCTGCATTCCAACTCTGGAAAAGATGATCATCTCCGAGCACTGGAACCCTTTCTATTTTACACTGCAAAGAAAACAAAATCCCTCTGCTAAATGAGTAGGCACCTGCATACCCAAAAATTATGCAGTTTGCCATCCCAGACCTAGTACACCAACTAGAAATCCAGTGAAACCATTCCTAACAACAACAGCAGGAAGATGGCAACACCTCCACCAACAACTAGTACTGCTCTATGGGAGCCAAGCCCCACTGAGAAAAATGCCTAATTCAAATTTGTTTTTTCCGTTGATGTTTGTTGCTGCTGTTGTGAACAGAACTCTGGGCTTGGCCTGAAGAAGGTGGCAGAAAATTGGCCACCGAAAATTCACCTGTAATTGACTGTTACAAACTTTTTGGTTTTGTGTAAAATTATTGTGAGTATTTTCCCTAAAACCAAAGTAAAATGGCAGTGATGTCGATCTATAAGATTTACATTTTTCTCGAGCGGAAGGTTACATGTCAACAACAGAGGTTACATATTTTTATCCAAACGAATCCGACATTTACCTTAATAAACATTCAGTAAATTTGAAGGGTGTAAGAAAATCACGTCTCATGACTCGTAAAAGCCGAATGCTACGTTTACAAAAAAAAAGGATCCGTGTAACTTTTCTTGGCATGCATTTTTGACAAGTGGGTTCCAGTTAAATTAGCACAAAATAAATAAGTGGTATTTTTATTTATTTTAATCAACCAGCAGCCACAACGGACTACTAAACTGAGTAGCTTAACCATATTTCTGCGTGTACGACATACAAGGAAGATCATACCGTAAATTGCCTATTAAACGCCCATGGGCGGCTAAAATTAATTCGATAAAAAAGTGGAGGGGGTGTTAACAAAGCTACAAGATTTCTGATCTGAACATATGTTTTTGGGTGGTCGTTTAGGCCAAAATCCATCGTGGAAAAGTTGATTATTCATGTGCGTGATCTGGGTTTAATCTAGCATTAACACACTGGTTTTATTCTCATTTATTCACAAATTTAGTTTATTAGATCGTCCTCCTTCCAATATCTAGCCTAATTCAAAGTTAAAATTAATTTCTAACCATCACCACACTTCACGGGAGCATTTGTAATCGCGGAAAGGTCGGCAGTATTAGGCCTATGCGATCGATCATTGATGTGCGTAATATGGATTCAGTCTAGTGAAAACGCATTACCTTTTTCCCCACTTATTCTCAAATTTAGTTTATTAGATTGTCCTCCTTCCAATATCTAACACAATTCAAAGTTAAAACTAATTTTTAACCATCACAAACCTTCAAAACAGACAACGTGATTTACCACTGGGAAACGCGTGTATTGACATTTATCACCATAGAGTTATATATTGGACGTGTAGGTCTGGACCCATGGAGCCCCAGTAGTGGACGCGAAGTGGTGAACGCGTCCAGACTGTGTAAGCGCTTGAAACATCCGGCCCACCGCGTCCGTTATGGCGTTACTCCGGTTGGCATTTTCCGGTCGTGAATTGCGTGTCTGTTTTGAAGGTTTGTGATGGTTAAAATTTGGTTTTAACTTTGAATTGTGTTAGATATTGGAAGGAGGACGATCTAATAAACTAAATTTGAGAATAAATGAGAAAAAGGTAGAGTGTTTTCACTAGACCGAATCCATATTACGCATATCAATGATCGATCCCATAGGCCTAATATTGCCGACTTTTCCGCGATTACAAATGCTCCCGTGAATTGTGTTAAATTAAATGTTGATTTCGTTAAATTTATGAATCTTTTCGTTAATTTTGGTGCAGAACAACCAAGATTTAAAGGGAGAATGCGTTGATTTCTTTAAACGTTTGGAGCTTTTAGTCAGCTTCACGATTGACTAAAAAAAATTGGTGGAGGGGGTTTGCAATAATAAAGCCACTACACAATTTCTGACCTTGAGGTATTTTTGGGGGGTGGGTGTTAGCAAAGCCAGGGGGTTTATTAGGCGATTTACGGTCGTTCCCGGAGAAATAGAAGCTAAACAGAAAAACATTAAATTTAAAAATGTCAGATCGCTTACTTTAAAAAAAAAAGCATTAACAAATCGGCTACTCTGTCAAGACCCGTAACGAACCGGAAGTTAGGTAATAACCAAAGCCTTGCCACACCACGCGGGGGGGGGGGGAACTTTGCCTGAGTCATAAATTACGATTTTCCTTACAAACCCTACCTCCCCCATGTCACGTTTTGTCACACCTACTCGCATCCTCCTGAAAAGTAAGCTCAACCTAGGGCACGGAGACACGTGGGACAAGCAAGTTAGAATCCGCATACTCCAGCTCGAACATGGCTCAACATGCTACCCGTCCACAGCCCGAAGACAGGTCTTCGGGCTATGGACGGGGTAGCATGTTGAGCCATGTTCGAGCTGGAGTCACACTCTCGCTCCCGCCCACTCCAACATTTTTTTCCTGGGAATGCAATTTTGTGGCCCTACACAAAACTTAAAAACAGCTTATTTTGTCTGCCATGAGCCAGTTAAAAATGACAAGCCACAAAAAAGAGAAGGATAGGGAAAGGGAAAGTCGCATTAACATCCTATTCAGCTGTTAAGGTTATCTCCAAACGAGAGGTACTATTTTGCTAGGAAATACATGCCACAATCGATTTAAGTGCAAACGCATTTCTGGGGCCCTTCACTTCTCAAATGCGTGGGAGGAGGGGGTCGAGGCTAGGATTGAGGCCACGAAATAACGTTGCCATGGAAGTTGCTAAATGACAGAGATTCGGCAGTACAAGCAGTCGGTAGAATACAGTTTTGGGGTGAAAATTGTAACATCTATTGACAACTACTGGCAATTTCAAAATAATAACTTATATTTTACATAGCTTTCCGTGACAAATTTTTAGTAGCTTTACAATAAACTGGAAGTACCTTTTTCAGTTGTCACACTGCAATCACGAAGTTTTAAAGTAAAATATAAATATTCCAAATTTTCATGTAGCCTGAAAGTGTTTTAAGGAAAAGAGAGGTAGCATCGTATTTGGCATTCTTTTGACCAGTAACTGGCGCTGCCCGCAATTGTACCAATTGACAGAATCGGCTGTGCTTTCGATGGTTCTACTGTACAACCTAGTCGCATATGCTGTTAAGATCCTATCCATGCTGTAGAGCAACCTTAACTCAAGACATCTGCGAAGCATTGAGCCCACGTGCCTTCTAGGCACTAAAGAAGTCTTGTGGTTGAAAAAAGAAAAACCCTTTCTCCACCTAACATTCAGAATGAGCTCCCCGTTATTTCCACTTAATTCAAGAATACTGACAGGTTTAAACAAAAGCAGTTTTACATCCCTTTACTATCCCGACACCTGAGCACATTATTTATGTAAAGTTAAGAGTATTAATTTGTTGTCTTTTGTGACGGCGTATCCAATGACGATTGGTACTTCGTTGGCATGCACCGAAATCTGGTATCCTCTTCTAGCGGTGTAGATATTTTCCGTTACTATTATGTTTTTTGATGGACACATAGCTCTGGAGATTTTAGCCCAAAGTTTGACTAATTGTTTGCAAAAATAACCTATCTAATTATCGCTGCCACCAGTTGGGTTTAATGGCGTTCCTGGTTCTAGAAGCAGTTAACTATCTAACTCCTAAAACTAACCATTAATCGACAAAGTCTGACAGTGGCTTTACAAATTCTTGGTTTTGTTTTTAATGACAGTAGGTACACAAAATAAAAATGTTAACAAGTTACATTAGTAAGTTTCGTTTAAAACTTCAAATGTGGCTTAACATTTAAAAGCTGGAGGATTTACATTAAATCTGAACTGTGCTGTGCCATTACAGTGTACAAATATATCGGCAAAGTGTAACGATAAAGTTTTCTGAAGTTACATGCAAGTTTTTGATAAGATTAAAAGGATTTTGTTCCTAAGAACGTTACTAGAGACAAGTATCTTCTAGCATCTTTAGTAATACATTTCACTTTCCAATCAACCTGTACAAAGTTAGGGTTCTACCATAGAAGAGCCCAGCACGATGTCTCTGTAACTTTAACGTGATTCAGTAAATCATCAAGTTTAAAACACCTTGGTTGAAATAAAAATAATAGAAGTAAACACTGGGTTTTTAGGAAGTGTCCCTAACTGTCGGTCAAAAACGCCGATGGCCTAAGTTAATCATAACGTGATTTCAGCCTAGTCAAGTTAAAGTTAAAAATTTAGAATATCTGTTCTAAAACTTTCATGTTTTTTACTTTAAACTAGTTACTTATAACTCTATATGATGCCAAGCATTGCGCATTTGGAGGGGCATCCCGATCCCCTGGCAGTGTAGTGACATTCTAAGACTGAAGTCTGGTGAGCTATGCTTTTGAATGTTGGCGGGAGGTCTGTTTTATATCAGCGTGTCAGTTGTTCTACCCTCCTCCTAGCGCGGACGTGTAGGAGAGCGACTGCTAGGGGGAGGTGGGCGGAGCTGAACCGTCCGGCCAAGCTGTCACTCAAACCCAGAGGTAAATGAAAGTGCGGACGTACGAGGGAGTTAGGCTTGCAGCCTTTTTAAGGATGCTTGACTATGTAGGGATAGCTTGGTATATACAAAGCAATAGAAACAGTGCAATTTTTACTTTGAAGACTGTAGAAGCTCAAATAACGGAAAATGGAGTTGGGGGGGGGCTTTGCTGGGGCAGTTCCTGGTAGACTCGAGAGAAAGGTTGAATAAGTTGTAAGTTTCAGCATGAATGCTATAACGTATTAATAGGAGGAATTGATTTAAGAAGCATCTACATTCTTTATGGTTGAAGTTTTCATAATTAAACCATAGTGAACATTGGCTGTATGCCCAAAACGAGAGTGCAAATAAAAACGGCAAGCATCAAGTTTTCAGAATGCTTATACATGTATAATTATAAGGCATGGACATTGCACAACCTTGTTCCCCTTATCTACATACACTAAGCTGAGGCTTTATGTCAAAGTATACAGAGTGAAACTGATCGACCGGAAGTTGCGGATTTTTGTGTGCGGTGTCTTTAGCGCACACATTTGCGGCAATAAAAAAAAATTGGGGACCGTAAAAAGGATTCTGTTCTATCTAGTCTGAGAAAGAAAGTCGGGGCAGTTGTCTTTTCTTTCTTTCTCAGACGAGTGTATTGTGTATCCTCACAAGGCCAGTTTTTAATGCAGACTGCTTGCTTCGTTTACGCTTTACCTAATGATTTCTTCTTTAAGAACAAATCTTACTTGTTTTACAACAACCACCTCTATTTGGTGTAGGCTACATAGAGAATGTGAACGGGTTCCACAAGAACATATATTCTCTGAAAATTCATCTGGTGGTGGTGGTGTATCAAAAACAAGTAATAAGTTAAAAAGATAATACAAATTTTACATTGTGTATTTTATTATTGTTGCAGAGTGAGTATAATAAAGTTGGCCTGTCAATGAAGGTTGTCAACCAAGGAACTGGCAAGGACTTGGACCCCAATGGTATACAAACTTAGTAAGTTGTCATACCATGTTTTTTTAATACTAGTTACCGTAATTTCATGTGTATAATCCACCTACGAGATAACCCACACCACTAAAAAAAAGGTGGTTGTGTAAAAAATCTCTTATAACCCGGGGGTAATGTACAACAAAGTTTTAACGAGTTCACGAGTGCGTACTGTAATACCAGGCTGTTTGCCTTCCAACACATTTAGTATCTTGCAATCCAAGGTAAAAGACAAGTTATTTTGTCTTTTTATACTGTATACGTTTTATCATGCTTAACGATTGGTACCGTAAATAACCAGCAGTGCACGACCGTTCATCCGTGAAAAAACCAATGCTGCGTGCTAAATCAGTTTATCGGTTACTCACTCCAGGCGCTCTTCTCTTTGTCCAAAAAGAGGAAGGTAGACCAGACCAGAGCTTAGTAAGCGATCAACAACGCGATGCTCGAACATAGAACAAAATTAGCTGTTATTAATTAAAAATTTATTTCAAGTTTCGATATTATCAAAAACAACTGAAATCTTGACACGAACAGCACTTTTTCATGAATTACTTTTTGCCATAAACAAAGAGATTCATGTCAAAAAGTGTGAAAATTATGAATTTCAACACAATTTTCATGTGATTCATATCACTGCAGTGTGGGTAGGTGAACGTTTCGCCTATTGAGAAATGGGCCTTTTTTTTTAGTTTTAGCGTAAAAAAACTCGTGTAACCCGCAGGCTTCATTTTTTAAAGAAAAAAAGTCGTATAATCAGTGGGTTATATGCTTGAAATTACGGTTGACTGTGCCAACTGGCTGTTTACAATCTGTGCTCAAAAGGCAGATGAAAGCTTTGTTGCATGCGGGGAGATGTAAATCGTATAGCACATTCCACTGCAGGTGAAATTAAATAATAGGTCAGTAAGACGGCAGGCATCCCTTGCTCTCCCGCAAAACTAGCAGTCAAGAACTGAATTTTTACTTCTGCTTTGACTGTCAAATGGCTTATTTCCCCCATGATCGCTTAATTCACAAAGAAGACACTCTCACAGTCTGGCTGATTTTCAACAGTACCCCTACCGTCTCCATCAGGCCCTCCAAAGTTCAATTTCGGTCTCTGGTCACATCCTTGCTTGTTGTCAGTTGCTTGGATTTTAATTTGGCAGTTATCACTGCCTCCAGTATTTGTAAGGCATGGACTACATTGTGGCCTCCCGTACTTGCAAGGTATAGGGCCAATCTGGCCTCTGTTGATTCTCCACTTGAAGACAGTAGGGGTACTGTTGAAAATTAGCAAGACTGTGAGAGTGTCGTCTTTGTAAAATTAAGCGATCATGGGGGAAATAAGCCATTTGACAGTTGAATTTGAATTTCACAGTAGTTCCATTAACAAGGTTTTTAGTGACTTCTGCTTTGTTTGAGCGTTCACGGCGCACAATCTTATCTGCCCAGCAGGAGGGTAGAGTGTGTGTTTCCGTCGTTTAAATGTATTCGTTGTAATCTGTTGCGGTATCACATTGATATTTACTGATAATCACCTACAGGATACATTCATTCATTATCCGAGTTCTCGGTCCTTTCACTTTACCCGCCAAGGTAGATCGTTAAAAAAGACAAATGGAGGTGGAAAAGCTCTTTCGAAAAGGAGTCGTGAGATGAACAGTGTTGGGATCCCCAGGCCTGCACAGCCTAGTCAGGATAATTCCGAAGAAAGGAGAAACAATGCTTGTCTTCAACTTAGATTCCTGAACGAACATATCAATAAGGCACATTTCAAAATGGAAACTCTTGACGACAGTGCGCGAAGCCAGCCAGAAAGACTATTTCACGACGAAAATAGATCTCGAGGACGCTTACCTGCACATTCCCCTCCACCCCTTGATGTTCCACCTCTTCTGCTTCGAGTTACAGGGGTGAGTGTTCCATTTCGGGATCCTCCCAATTGGCCTCTGCATGGCTGCGCACATCTTCACATCATTGATGAAACCAGTTCTAGCAACGCTACATTATCGGGGCACGAGAGCACACTCCTATTTGGACGACTGGCTGTTGCTGAACAACAGATTCAGCCAATTGGAAACCGAAACCATCCGGTGCTGTCGACTTATTGGATCTGGGGGTGGGAATAACCCAAAGAAATTCCGTCTCTTACCAGCAAAGAGATTTGTTGTACGTACGAGCCTTCTTCCACACACAGATTGTCGTTGATCAGGACCACGATTTTCGACCTGCTATTAAAACGATCAGCAACAGCTCGCAAAGTCAGGTTATTGGTCAACTGGACTCAGTGGTGGCAGTAGTGCCTCAGGGATCTTGAAGAGTCAGACCAACACACTGGTTGTGGAAGGAGATGTGGAACCCACGAAAATCATGGGACGACACCATCCTGCTCCAAGACCTCCCAGTGCAGGGTGTCGTGTGGTGTGTTGAGTGTATGCGTGAGAACCAACATCCGAGGGGGCCGCTCGCGGTTTTTTTGAGGTGGTCGCAGGTTTTTTTTTCGGGTATCCGAGGAACATCAGCAAGGACGTTCCTATCCACTACTTCTGCCCAAACCTACTTTTCTTCACGGATGTGTCAACAAGAGGTTGGGGTGCTCACGTGGGAGCACTATCTGTGGCAGGAATTTGGACACAGCAGCAGTCCTTACTCCCTATCAACTGCGTGGAGATCAGGACATTCTTCAGGCTATTGGCAACAGGAACTGAGTGAGAAGGAACTGATTGTCATGTGCGACAATACATCCGCTGTAGGGTACATCAAGACAGGAGGAGGAATGAGGTCCTTCACACTGTAAGCCGAAGTGGCTGCACTGTTAGTAATTTGCCACCAGATTAATCTCTCAATCTTTCCGAGACCAATTGCGGGGAAGATAAATGTCTTAGCAGATGAACTGTCTAGGATTAACACGACACCCTCAACAGAATGGCGACTTTAACGCACCGTTAGCAGAACACTGTTCCTGAGATGGAGAACTTCATCTCCAGTGAAAGATTTGTTTTGCCACTTGTCACAACACACAACTAAGGAATTTCTAGTCATCCTACCCCCAACGAGTGAGCTTGGGCAGCGGCAGCCTGAGCCTGTCTAGAAACGGAATGTGGGCCTACCGTATTCCTACCATTTTCTCTCCTGTAGTGAGTGATAAAGAAGAAAAGGGAGTCTGCGGGAGAATTCAATCTGATCGCTCCATGGTGGCCAGCGGCACCTTGATTTGTTGACCTGTCGCAGCTAAAGAAGGAAGAACCAATTCATCTTCTTTTAAAAGAATACCTATTCTCGCAACATGGGAGGCAGAACACTCCATCAGAACCTGACAAAGCTACACCTTCACACCTGGAAACTTTGAAATGCAGCTTACTATCAGCAAGGTTCACCAAGGTGGTGGTGGAGAGGGTGATCTATTGCCATCGGGGTTTAACACACAAAGTGTATAAAGGAAAATTAAGAAAATGGTCGGAGTGTTGTTCAAAGCACAACACGGCACCCTGTGGCCCCAGCGACCAACAAGTGCAAAATTCCGTGAGCACTTGCTCCAAAAGGGACTGTCAACAATGGCGACCAAAGAAAACAGATTGGTCCTAAACTGCGTGTTGGCTATTCAAGAAAAGAGTTAATCATCCGGAATGTGGCAGTTTTAAGATTTATTCGAGCATTTGGAGTACAACGACCACAGAGGAGTGAGCTCCTCCCAGCTTGGAATCTTCCCATGGTGCTTTAGAGCCTGTCGGAAGCCCTTTATGAATCATTGAACAAGGCACCTTTCCTCCTCCTGACCCAGAAAGCAGTGTTCCTGCTAGTGATGGCCATGACAGCCCAACGTTCTGAGATTGTGGTGCTAACCAGAGATAGAGTATTCCAGGTATTCCCCAGAGTGGACGTCCATCTCGTCCATGCACCTACCGGAATTTAGAGCGAAAACGCTCCGACCAGACGAGACGCCAACTCCATTGATATGAAACCCGGTACCTCGTATAAAGTATAATGCCCAATACGGGCTTTACAATTCTACTTATCTTCTACAGAACATTAGAGATACTTCAACGCCAGCTCTCAACTGCTGCTCAGAAAGGTAAAAAGCAGCAGCCCCCTCAGTCTAAGGAAATGAGCTCAAAAATGTTAGGAAAGGGCGCGAATAGTTTGTGTCCTTGCTTGAACAATAACGACAAGTGTTAGCACGTGACGATTGTTGGCCACGTGCTTTGGTCTTCGGTAACGAGTTATGGCAGGCGTCGGACGTGTCCGAACTTAGCTGTTAGGATAGCTAGGGCCTGTGCTCCTATTAGTTAGGAATTTAACGTTGATCGCTGAAACGTTTTGGGGCTGGCCAGCAGACGCGCGTCTACATGGGTCCAGAGCGTCGGTATAAGCCAGCTGGTTCGTCCATGAACACCACGGGAGTTCCACTGCCAACTCCGCTACGGTAAATATAGTAGTAATTATGTTAGGAAATGGACGCAGCCAACAAAGACGCGTGCTGGCTTCAATGCAAGCGAAGAATGCCGCAGCACATGACACACGGTCACGTGCTCTTGTTCGTTGTTGTTCGTAGTGTAGAGTCTGCGATGCCATGATGGAGTGACGATCACGTCCGGAGAGTGATGCCCTATATTGTGTGCCAGCAAAGAAACTGACCGATCTGGGGTGCTAGGAAAGCACACAAACTGAGTGTGACAACGATGTGCCTACCCAAGGATGGCATCGACGGCGTGAGCGGCTCCCAGACCTAATGCAAGTAAGTCTCCCACACGAACTAATCTGTTACGCTACTCTGTTTTCTGGAGGTTGGGACTATTACTCGTTAATTTCTACCCCCACCCTTCCAGAAAACAGTAGAGTAACAGTTTAGTTCGTGTGGGAAACTTTCAGTTTCTTTGCTTGCACACAATATACGGCATCACTCTCCGGACGTGGTCATCACTCCATCATGGCATCTCAGACTCTACACTACGAACAACAACAAACAGGAGCACGTGACCGCGTGTCATGTGCTGCGGCATTGTTCGCTTGCATTGAAGCCAGTACGCGTCCTTGTTGGCTGCGTCCATTTCCCAACAAAAAACAGATCGCCGGACCTTATCCCACCTGCGACGATCGGCCACTGGAACTGCCAAGTAATTTTAAGAGCTTACGAGTCGTAACCAGCCAATTCCGCATGCCAGAACCATTCATGTTCACGAATTCAGATGCCTTCGCATCAACATGGGCTTTTCTTCAGGATCCCCCCCCCCCTCGATGAGATTATGAAGATCTGTTCCTGAAAATCGGAACAACCTTCATAAGCAGGGTTGGAAATAATCATGATTATTTTAAAATAATCAAATTAATCATATTATTTTGATTATAATCAAATTTTAATGACATGTAAGAAATGCTCTGTGCTAACCGACCGTCCCCAATCGAATCTTGGCTAGTACTGTATTAAAACAATAATTATGACATGGTTAAAATTGGTAGAGTTTGCTCTATTTTTTGCTTGACAGTTTCTAATGTCAATACCTATAGATCTCTTAAGTATTAAAAATTTAAAAGGTTATTACCACGTGTAAATTTCAATATTAACATGTTCACCGCAACCGGTATTACGCTAAACAGGATTCGTACAGGTGCTTGAAAACCTTGAAAGTACTTGAATTAAAAAAATTGGTTTTCAAGGCCTTGAAAAGTCCTTGAATTTTCAGAAAGGTCCTTGAAAGTGCTTGAAATTCCCCAAGCCTAGGTCAATTACTGAAAGTGTTAAAACAAGTGTTAAAAGATTCCTGACGGGCGGAACACAAACTAATCAAAATTTTTTGGCCCAACTAAAATTTTCATACAAAAAATCACAACAATATAAATTGTAATAGGTCCTTGAAAAGTGCTTGAAATTTATCCTTTTCTGTCCTTGAAAGTCATTGAATTAGTTTTCACACTTATTGTACGAACCCTGCCTAAATTACGCTAACATTACTTAGTAAAGTTTTTGTAAGTTTTTGTAGGTGTTGTGGCGCAAGTAAAGTTTTTGTAGGTGTTGTGGCACACTAGCATATTCCTCACAAATCAGCTCATAAATGAACAGTGTCATGTCAGCTGCAGTTGCTAGTTACTTCCTAGAAGTACATAAGTTGCATGTTGCCAATTATTTTCTTACTTTGGTTGTTCCTAGTCGGCTGCGTATTTTTGTACTTGTATATCAACAGTTTTGTGTCAAACCTGGTTCCTGATTATAATCGGGTGAATTTGAATTTTAGTCAAATGATTATAATCACTTGATTATAATCGTTACAACCCTGTTCATAAGCTGTTATTTAAGGGACTGCCAAAACCCAACCGGGGTGCCAGTCATGTGGTGGCAGGGAGCCAGTTGTCCGGTTGATAAAATACAGTCCACCAACAAGAACCATGATTAACCCTCTCCTGAGATAATAATAAACCTGATTAAACCAATTATGGTGAGAGTCGATTTATTTCCTCTTGCGAATACAGCGATCTGTATGGCTACTAATTGTCTAATACGTGTGATACCCCTCGTAAGAATACAATCCTAACACCCAAATGATTTCGTGGCTGTGGTTCCACGACGCGTATGCAACCGTAAAACTAGTGGTCGCTTGCATTTCTAGCTTTTTTGCCTCAATCCCCCCATACATGTTTTGATCAACTCCGTCGGATGCCATGGCGACGCGCACCTCTCAATTAATGACGAGCGCACTACGATTCTTCAATCGGTTTCATTTTAAACTATAACTTTAATTAGAACACTAGTGAACTAAGGCAACATTAAAAATATCCAGCATCGTTTGGGAGTTTTATGATACGGGTGGCCTCCAAGCCGTTAAGTCTCGGCATTTTGCGCATTTCATTTATCCGACTACGACGCTATCGCACGACTGATGAGGATGAAATATCGAGATAGCACAGTCATTGCCCAAAAGTAGTTTTGTGAATTTGATTCCCCCCCCCCCTCCCTTAACAACAAAAAAAAAAACAAATGTCATACAGTAGAAGTTGTTTTAAATATTTCTCCTTCCCCCACCCTCCCGTAAAAAGTACTATGCAGTAAAGTCATGAAGGATTGTCCAAACAAGTAGCCCAAGCCTAAGTTGATTTCGCGCATGCCGGCATTATAGTATATAACTTTGATATCTTGTTAGTACGTACGAGATCAGTGCCTACGTCAGTGGTCTGTAGAATAAAATTGATATCAAAGTATTTAGTTTTAGTATTTAGAAATTAGTTGCCAGTCATTGGTCGGTTGGTGGTGACATCAGCCGCTGACGAAGGCTACGTAGTTCCCAGTAATTGGTCGTGGATGGATGACGTCAATAGGCTGAAGAAAAAATAACGAACCTCGTACGTTTGCTGCGAACAAAAATCTTTGATTATTTCTAGCGGAGGATTTTCCCAATGGATTCGACCGATTTTCGAACTTAGACCTAGAAATGTGCCATAGAATGTGTGTGCAAAATTTGACAGAAATCCGATAATTCGTTAAAACGTTATAGCGCGAAAACACAGACAGACAGACACCCAGACAGACAGACAAACCGTTCGCATAAGAGTCTAATCGACTAATAACTGAAGAGTTTAGGGTAGTCTTTGTCCCAAGCACGAGAAAAATGCCAAGCACGAGAAAAATGGGACTGATGCAAGTTTATTAAGGTTGGCGAGGAAAAGTCTTCTATCATAAGATGGGCTTGGGTTCGACAAGTACACCAGAGAGTTGGACAAAGTCGGCACAGAAAGGCAAGTATTTTAGGATATTTGTAAAAACGGAATTTTCTTAGTTGTTCATCTTTTCTCGGCCTGGACCTAAGGGCCACCACAAACTTAGGAGAGATAGCTGCTGGCCTCCACATTCTCAGTAATGCAAGTAATAAATAAACAATAAGTCGCAAGGTAAAGGGGCCTGTGAGGATAGTCGGCCTCACACATTCATCAGTAAAGACCCAGTATTACAAGGCTATTCTTTAATGCTAACGCTGTGGTTCATTGCTGAATAGTGATTTATAAGAAGAAGAAAAATGTTTGTGTAGATCCAAAAAGAAAATGCTCGGGCTTACATTTGTGCAACATATTTTTATTTTTATGCAGTTGTCCTACAGTTAAAACAGGCCACTGACTAATGTATTTAAGAGAGTATCAACTACAAGACAGCCTGAAATGATGCTATAATTGAAAATGCAGCAAAACAATAAATCGTGAAATTTTTTTTATCACCCATCCTTAGATGCTGAATAGTTTACTTTGCTATTTCTACTGCGTGTGGCTGTATGTACAACCGTAGAGGTGATAACTGCAGGAATATTTGGGCCTACAGAAACCTTATTTTGCATGCTTTCTCAATGCTTATTTGAATGCTGCATTGCTTTTTGTAGCATGCTCCTGTCCCAAAATTCCCCCTAAAGCTACACAGCACACAGCACATGTCTTATCGGAGCAGGGAGCAAGTTAGTTTCTGTGGGGACTCTGCAAATTAAGTAGTACTTAGGCTTGTTATTATAAGAACATAACACACTAGCAATAAGCATTAAATGCCTCAGAGTGCATAATTGATGTTAGTGTATTTAAAGGAATTTTCATTCACATTAGCTTTTATTTTGCAGCCAAGATGATAAGAGACGGCGTTCTTTTAGCGAGTATTCCTCACCAAGAATTAATCTAGATGCTGTCTACAACACTACATGCAGACGATGTGGTGTGAAAGGTAAGGATGTCTCCTTCATTGGTGTACTTAACGGGGCTTTCATGCTAAGGTCTCCCACCCTTAGAGACAGTTTTTCTGTTTCAACTTAACTTAAAATGTTTGTGGGTTATTTGCAACAATGTAATAATAAAGCCCATAATTTACACATTGAAGTAATAGTTGTTGGCAATTTCTGTGTACATCAGCGTACATAAACAACAAACTGATGAAAAGTTTCCATGTGAACATATATCCGGAAATGCCTCCTTTTCTAGAAATTTCTCCTTTCCGAGATAAATATTTGCAGATCCAAGATCCATTGTGAATGCAATCTGACCCCTGAAGTACGAATAATGCACAGGCTACCCCTCTACTTCAAAGCAGTTGTAGCTTAGTTTCAGTCCGGCTGTATCCATCAATAGTGGGTAGAATGAGCTGATTTTACCCTCTCTTCTCCTTTCCCTAGCTAACCTGTTCAGAAGCTTTGGGGAACCACAGTCATAATAATAAGTGAAACAAAATGAAATGAGAAAGAAGATGTATGCATACATTTTGTGATTTGATTTGCACTGTACAGTCAGGGAACTAGTAAAAGGTACAAGCTGACTGTAAACTCTAAAAGGAGAAACAATTTGCAAAATCTTTCTCTGTTGGGTGGGGTGACTGCATGCCTGGCTGCTAACTACAATGCGCCAATGACTAGGGTTTTAAACTTGTAAGTAATGCAAAATGGTCTGTTCTATTTGTTCACAGCCGTTGCTCAATGATCACCATGAGTATCAATGGATCAATGAGCACATATTGTGAACAATTAACGATAGGGCTCAAAGATGACAGGGAAATTTTGTATTTCTGGCAGCAGGCCTCGGCACTGTAGCAAAATGTAGCAAAGTCGTTGACAGGAGTAGCACACACACTAGAGACTTCGTATGTCCCCAAAGAAGTCGTGAAATCCTCTCGACTTGTTTCTCCGAGGACATATGAAGGCTGTGGGGTATGCTACTACCGTCAATGACTTTGCTACACTTTGCTAGAGTGTAATGGCCTGTTGCCGAGAAATCCAGAATATCCTTGTCATTTTGGTGGCCATGCAGCTGTCTCCTCCCCGTGACCTATCCACATTGCACCATAGGTAACATAAATTTCTGTTACACCCCGTAAGACGGCAATATTCAAAGCAATGCAAAACTCGGTTGTAAGTAATAATATCTTGGATTGCTTACCCGCAGTCGTGGTGTCGCTTGTTACCTACTATGTGCGAGAGGTGTTTTGGTTTACCAGAGTCCGTTAGTTCAGAACCCTTTAAAAAATTTATTTAGATTAGGTGATTTATTAGTGAGTGTGATTAGTGTGAAACCGTATTAGTTAACTTAAAATACTTCAGTTAAAACACCGATACGTCTGTGTTCATTTTAAGTTGGGTTTGTTGTAGTTGTCGGGATTGACAGGAGACGGCTGCGGTGCAGATTCACAAATCTAGTCTGTGCTAGCATCGGGTAAAATTTGGTTAATCCTTAACGAAGTGCGTCTATTATTTATTTATTCAATAATTACATGAACTTTTATTTACTTGTTTACCTTTTGTTATTTAGAGAATTTGGATGACTGTAAAACGTTAGGAGCATGACTGTGATTGCTTGGGGTTGGTGATCTAAAGTTTTCAAAATGCAGTACGTTATATTGTAATCAATTTAAGACATCAAAGAATAAAAATTGTGGTAATCACTGCGGACTGTTAAAAAAAACCCGGCAACCAGTGCTTACTGTGGTTGTAATGAGTCATCATAGGAACAATTAACACAAAAACCACAAAAAAAAACCTTCACAATTAAAAGAAGATCACACTTAAATTGTCAGTGAAATAATAAGTCGTGTCATAATAACAGTCCTGCATCTTCCGTTCACCTTCATCAGAAGCCACGGTAAACACTGAACTTCACTTGAACCCATCGTCAGGTACAGAAAACTGCGTTGTCATGTTGTCAACGACTGACCTGTACGCGTCTCTGCTGCACGAGCCACCTGCTACTCAGCGTGGCCTCCAGATCTGGCAAAATCTGGCCGATGTTCATCAGAGGAATCAGAATTTTGTTGAACAGACCTATTGCCATTGATTCCAATGCCCGTAAGTCGGAATCTGTACGGCATTGGAACGGACCAGCACAGAGGTATTGTTCCACTTTGTGGAATGATTTTCGTTATTGAGGCCGTAAAGGGCTATACCATTTTTGTTGTCTCCTCTTTCAGTAGCACTTTGATATTCCCAAGTTCCTGTCTGGAGTTCACGTCGGGTTTCACCAATGTATACTGCTTTGCAATCTTTGAATGGAACGCAGTACACCACATGAGATAGGGGTGGGGTCACGTAAGGGTGGTCCGACCAGCACGTCTTGGGTGAGTGCTAACTGTCCTATCGACAGTTTATGTGACCTTTAAACACCAAACATTCTGGTAAGTCAAAGGTACCCCCAATGGGGCATTCTTTCTCCCCTGCCTTAGCCGAGTTGGTCATGCAGGAAGTTGATGAATTGATTGTGATCAAATTCCCCAATATTGTTTTATGGAAGAGATATGTAGACTGCATTGCTGCAGCTCTCAAGGATAATCAGATCGTACTCGTTCAGGATGCTTTTAATTCTTGGGACCCTTGCCTAAAGTTCACCCGTGAGGATGAAATAGAATGCAGCCTCCCATTTCTAGATGTAAGGGGAGGCTGCATGACATGGAGACTATATGACGTCCAAATTGTGTCATCTTCAAACCGTATCAGAAGCCAACACACTGGTAGAGCCGTCCCGTTTGAATCATGTCACCTCCGACACCAGCTGAGATCCATACTGCTGATTACTCTTCCACTCTACAGATTGCCAACAAGTTTTTAGAAAAAGCAAATACCAAGTTTCTCCTCAACTACCCAGCCCACTGGATTAGTAGTGCAACAAAACGGGCCCTGGACAGGTGAGGAACTCCAACGGCCATGCTCAAGTCCTCGACCCAAACAAACCACATGAAGTGGTTACTTTAATCCCAGCACGAGATGAAAACATTCACAAGATTGTGCGGAAAAAGGACATCAGATGTTTTCATCGTTTTCCACCTAACCTCAAAAAGTTGCTGAGAAGGAGAGATAGTGCGGGTGTGAGTCCTTCTCCCGCCCCAATCCCCCCTCCCCCGCCGAAGACATTACATCCAGTTTCGTCTTCAACCACATGACCAGGAGCAAGACCAGGAGCAAGAAAAACCTGCCCCCCCCCCATCCTCACCACCCACACCCATGGTGCAAATTGACCAACAGCGGGTTCCCAAGCACTCCCATCTCTTGAAGGTGTGGTGTACTGCGTTCCATGCAAAGATTGCAAAGCAGTACACATTGGTGAAACCCGACGTGAACTCCAGACACAAATTCAGGATCGTCAAAAGTGCTACTGAAAGAGGAGACACACAAAATGGTGTAGCCCTTCACTGCCTCAGTAACGAAAATCACTTCATAGAGTAGGACAATACCTCTGTGATGCTCCGTTTCAATTGCCGTAGAGATTCCTACTTTCATTGGAATCAACGGCAAATAGGTCTGTTTAACAAAAATCAGATTTCACTAGCTAAAGTATCGTTAGACTACATTTTAGTTTAAATACTTCACTAATCTAAGGCTTATCAAGTCATGATACTAACTTGCCTTTTTCAGCCTTATCCACGTTCTGCTAGGCTCGCACTTGCTCTAAAATAGGCATAGCGACTCACCGTTCTGCACTGGTTTTTCAGGCCCAGAACACAAATTTCCGTTTCCTTAAATACAAAAACACACTACCTTCAGCACGGACGGGCAGGAGAGCTTAAGGCTTCCCATTTGTTAAAAATCTAAGTTAATAAACTACGCTCTTTAATTCAATGATTGCCCAGAGATATTTACACCTAGGGCTCTTATTGGCTGGCCTACACATCCTAACACTAAATTTTAATACTGTAGTGCGCTAGCGATCGGCAACGTTCAAAAACCCGCGCTTCTCCTCCCAGACTTGGAAGTGAGGAGTCGCACACGTGAGTATACCATTGACTGCACTCGCGCCCTGTGATTGACCAAAAAGGGGCTCTTGGATCTGGTTCCGGTTTGCCGTCGTTAGCAATGCAATACTAATTTCAAACTAAAATGCGCTGACATTAACTTATTTTTATTTAAAAAATAATAATGCTATGCAATACTACGAGTGAATAGCTTTATGACTAAAGCTCGATAAATGAAAAATTCCAACTCATGAGTTGACAAACGAATCTAAAATTAGCTTTTGGCACAAACTAACAGATGTGAGGCAGGTCAAATAACGAAGAACTAAACTATAAGCTTAACCTAGATTAAAATACTAATTAATGCCCAAACTAAAAGATTTCGAGATTGGTTCAAACCACATTTGTACTTAGTTTCCTGCTCCAAACTGAAATAATTTCTGTGGCCAAAAACGCAATTGACCTGCTCCAACCTGAAATAATTTCTATGGCCAAAAACGGCCGACACAAGGTCGATCTTCTTTTTCAAATTACAATATCCAGTAATATTTACATTTTTCTTGAGTGGAAAGTTACATGCAACAACAACAGGATACACATTTTTATCCAAACGAATCCGACATTTACATTAATATTAATAACCATTGAATAAATTCGAAGTTTTTACAGAAAATCACTTCTCGTGGCTTGCGAAAGCCGAATGCTACTTAAGAGAAAAGGATCCTCGTAACTTTTCTTAGCATGCGTATTTAACTAGTGGGATCCTAGTTAAACAAACTGCACAAAACTAATAAATGGTATTTTTATTTATTTTAATGAACCAGCAGCCACAACGGATTACTAAACTGATTAACCATATCGCTGTGTGTACAACTTACAAGGAAGATCATAGCTACTCTGCTTCAAGCTACTCTGTTAAACCAGTAACAAACCTGAATTTAAGTAAAAACCAAAGCCTTCCCACACCACGACGGAGTGATAAATTACGATCTTCCTTACAAGTGTAACAATACACATTTACTCTATTGTTTTGAGTACCTAATATTTCAAACTCTATCCTGCATATTACTGGTAGGTGAACCTTTCAGTTATCAACTTTTAATTCCATCACCAGTGGGCAAAGAAGCTTTGTATCTTTCAAAGTAAACAACATCACATGTTTAAATAATTTAACAAATGCTTTTTAAAGTTGGGTAAATTGTACAAGATGACG
>JAHWFP010242896.1:0-24754 GCA_023313725.1 Lithobius niger
TGACAGTTCCTTCGTCTTCATAAATCCCGAGTGCAGTTTAGTTTATTTCACAGAAACTTCTCAGTTTCGAATATGGGAGCTTTACACATCGCATCAATAAGTGACAAAAGCTCATTGGGAGTTTACAAAAGTTTACCCAGTTAACTCTTAATGGCTAGTACCAGTTCAGGCACTAACATGGTAGATAGTACGTGGCTAGTATGAAACAAACTGGACATCCACAGGACTTGACATGACTGGCAATCAATTCTCAGTTAAGTTCTAGGTAAATCCTTACATTCTCGGTTCTGTACACTAAACGTAAAGAAAACCACATACAAAGTTTTTAAGTAAAGCAACATTTGAAGTTCATAAAGCGCATATATTTGGCTAGGAAGAGAGATCGAAGTTGACGTGTTCCAACTTTTGGCCTCGTACTTCGCTCAGCCTGTCACACTTCATAACACTGTATTGCAACGATAGCGGGAACCTCACCCTTTCTTAAACTGTGGAGTCAGTCACCAATACGAACACGTCAAAGAAATAAAACCCACTCATTGGATGGAATGAAGAGCTTTCCCAGGATAATGCAATCAGAGACCCCAAGAGTGCGGGGCTCAATTGATACCTTGTGGAATTCACTTGGAAGCCATCTTGCATTGAACTCTGCACTTGTGTGAGTATTTTCGCATGTCTGTCCATCTATCATTCATCTGTCTGGCTGTCTGTTTGTCCTTCTTGAAACAGAAATGTCTCGCCACTTTCATTCAGTGACGAGATTCTCTAAGATTTTGTGCTGCTCTCATGATCCAGCAAGGGTATGGTGTTTGGTTCATGGGTGGAATTATCTAAAATCAAAAGAACATTTTTGAGGATTAGCTATATTACAGAATGACTAAGTACAAACTCTAGATTTTCTGATGAAAGCAAACATTCACATCAGGCAGTATTTTTGCACTTTTTTTTTGGTATTTCGACAAGTGGAAAGTAAAAAATGTATACACTATATATGTAACAATAAATGTGTTTTAAACCAGGCAGTCAAACTGGGAAATGACAATTTTGCAGAAATATTAGACAAAAAAAGCAATCTTAAGACGTTTGTATACTACATAAGAAAAACACTTGTGATTGGCTGGCTGGCTGGCTGCCTGATGCTCCCAGGATCCCATGGGAGAAGTTTGGAAATAGGTGAAGTATTTGTTCTAGGGGTGTTTTGAGCCCAAGGTTGTGAGGAGGGGGAACGTTTGGTCATTATGTCATGTTTTCGAGACCAAAAGAAACAAAAGTAGACGTAATTTGAGAATCTGGAGATCGGGGAGGACGTACTGCGGCAGAAGCAGCAGGCCTCGAAGGTTGGGGAAGGGATGGTGGCGTATGATATTACTCTTATAAACATTTGGGGAGGCTTGGGGGCATGGAGGGAGATATAGCCGTATATTAAGACTCTACCAAGGAACGTAGATTTCAAGTCCTTACTGTAGTTAGTGAAGACCGGAAACCAAAAGGAGTAAAGTAATTTTAGAATGTTATCAGAATGGAGGGATGGGTTTGGGTGGTGGGGGGTTCGGTAGTAATTCAACCTCCATAAAAAAAAGGAGCCACATAATTTTAGAAAGTTATTATAAGTTATTAAATTCACCTGTCTAGACGGGTTATACGCTAGTACTACGATAGGTCTATTTAACACGCTTAAATAGAAAAAGGAGAATTGAAAACTGTTCTGTACACAGCAGTTATAAAATGCTCCGTAGTGCTACCATTTCTTATCAATAGATGCAACTGTCAATCAACATCTCAATCTGCCAAGTTTAAATGCCTTATAAATATCAACGTTATATTTTTGCCCTTTGGTAGCAAATGGGTGCAAATCCTTTTTGGAAGCAAATCTTTCCTTTCATGGAAAGATATTAAACCATGCGCATTCAAATTAATTGGGTTCTCATAGGCTGCCTGGCAAGGCACCTAGTGGAAAGAAATGGTAATAAAAATAGAATTTTTTTCTTAATATTGCATAAAAGAAAGCCCAATACAGTACCGGTAGTATCGATATAGTATTGTTAAATCCAGTAGTATTGGATATTAAATATTTTACCAGGCAATACTGACATAACACATTTTACATAACCAATAGTCTGTCTTAAGTGCAGTTACTGTGCCCACATAGTTTCGACATGCCCAGAACCAATGTCTACTTTAAGATAGCGTCAATGTTCAGATGTTACAATTTCCAGCTGCTATAGTCATTGCTACCCTACTTCTCGTCTCGCTTAAATGCATACTTCGACACAATATCTCCTCTTGGAGGTACGACATGATGGCGGGGGGGGGGGGCATTGCAATACCTGTTGGTCTTTAGATAATAATTGGTATATTTTTAGGTTATTACGTCTAGTGGATTTACAACAGTAACCAGTTTGATAATCCTATGGGCCAGCTTGTTCGCAGTTTTCTCAATACATAAAGAACAGAAGCTACATTTTTAGATTTGAAGTTAGTAGGGACCGGTCATTAATTATTGGGGGGTAGGAGGTCATGGATTTTTTTTGACTCTCTCATCAGTGGGGTCGCAGATATTTTTGGGCCCATCTGTGAGGGGGGGGGCAAGGAACTGTCAAAATGACAGTTTCAGCAGTCAAAATTTTTAAACACAACGTAGCTTTCTGCCACCCCTCCTCCCATTAACACATGTAATGCAATGCAGGAACCTAAGGTTAGTTTATGTAAGGTTCTTACGTTATTTCTAGTGTAAGCCAGTAAATAGTTCGTTAAAACAACTTTTTTAAAAAGGTTTTGTACCATGGCATGGGGATATTTTCATGTTGCACTTGTTGATGTTGCACTTGTTGATGTTGTGAAGGGTGTGGACATGCACACTCAAATTGGCTTAGAAGTGTCAATATGCTCCCCTTACAATAAAATTTATTCTACTGTAATGAATCATGAACATCGGTGGTTTAACGAACACTTCTTTGAATGTTTTCAAGAACATATTTTAAGTCATGGCTAGTTTTCGACATAATTGGACTCCGAGTACAATATGCTTTTTTAATTAGTCCAGAGGAAATTATTTACACTTGACCAAAAAGACAAAAGAAAAGCTTATTAGCACACCGTCACATGAGCACTCAACATGAGATTGACTGTAAAAGCACACCCACTCTATTGGCGTCAAATTCAAGAACTGACGAGCATCTATGAGGACTGGAATCCCTGGCCATTCAAGTGCACATCGAGAAGGATAAGCCACTGATAAATACACAGGCTCCCTTGAATCCAGCGATTTAATATGTATGCGAGACGACCTAAGATATTATCTGTTTGACAAGTGGGGCAAGGTTGACGGATACAGTAGGCTACGGGCCAGTCCGAATTCGAATTGCAGCGTGCGCAACGATGTAAATCGAAGGAAAATACAGCACAACGACTGATGAAGACAGTTGAAGCGTATTCCAACACCTCTATGAACTGTAAAAAATTCGCGAATACTGAGTGTTTGTATTGTTTTTGTGAGAATGAGCGTTTTAAACAGACCTGTTCAAAGTTTTATGGAGTAGCAGATGACTGTATTGTGTATTAACTATTTAAGAAAAGCTTACATTTGCAGTTGTGGGAGGGGAGGGTTAGAATATTTTCGAGCTTGGGTTGGGAGGGATAATTTTTTTCAGGGTCTTGTGACCTCGAAAAAATCTGGAGGTCACATTTTCAATTCCTCTGAGTGCCGACCTCCCCAGACATAAACAATGACCAATCTCTGAAACCATTACATAAAGTGTACTTCTTTGGCTTCTAGCTTACTACCTCCTTGCATCTAGGATTATTAGGTGATGGGAAGGATGCAATTTTTTAACGATGACCTGCTTTCTCTCTTGCATCGTTCACGTGTGACAAGTATCACTACGAAACTGATAATATAGTAATATCTTCCATCCCTAACAGTGTCTACAAGAATTAATTCTTGAAACCTTTGAAAGTAATGGAGCAACAATTCACTTGAATATTGCAATGGTACTCTTGTTAAATACTCTTAAATACATAAAGAATTACTGAAAACCATTCCATAGCAATAGCATTTCATGCAATATTAAAAAAGAATTTGAAAATTCCCATTTTGAGTACCACTTCTTACCACTAGAATAAATACAATTACCAAATGCACTGGCCATGTGTAACATGGTGGCAATTTTATGTTTCTATTGAAAGCCCTTACTACAGGGCCACAGAGTTGGGACTAGCTGTTAGGGCTTGCAATGCACACTGTGTAGCTGACTCCTTTTCGACTTACACTTCGGCAAGTCTGTACAAGCCTCTAGCAGACAAAATGTGAATTTACAATGTTAATTCGGAGCAGCACCATACTTTCTGTGTCCTTGCTTTTACAAAGATGTGCTCAACATTATAAGCAACTAGTCAGAGAATAGTATAGAAGATGGTAAGCAGCGATTTTAAGATTTGCTTTGCTGTTTTGTGGGAACAGTGCAGTTGTGGTCACGCACCTATTACACAACCAGTACGTGCATCACAAGGAATGATACATCCTTCTCAAATTCTAGTAATCCTAGCTCGCGGTAACTGACATAATAGAGCAAATAAAGTACTTCAAATAAAGTAACGATTTGAAACAGCAGTTCCCAAGCAGGATATGGCCGTTAATTCTTTCAACCTCGGTCTCTTACGTAGTGATACAGGTAGGCAATGACCGTATAGGTAAAGGCGTGACGATAACTAGAAGTAGTTGGGTTGACACACTGAACCGGCACCTACTCACAATGCCTACAGTTGAAGATGTAAGACTTCCTGACATCCCAAACGTTAAAAAAAAACATTTGTAAATTGAAATTAAAGAATTACAAAATTAAATTTGTATAACTGATTACAAGTATGTCTCCCAATTCTGAACAATTGACAATTACGACCGCCATTTTTGTTTTAACCCTTAAGTTCTTTTCTTTGGCTGATCTTTGCTGCTTTATTTTTGTCTTACTCTGAAAGTTCATTATCAATAATTTGAATTGTTCAAGAAAACACGCACAACTTCAGATTAAAGAATAAACTACCAATATTCTTGCACATTTTCGACAGACAGTTAATCATCTGCCTTCATAAGGCAGAATTAACTTGAAAGCTTCGAACTACATCGTCGTCTGCTTTGGCATTCGATAGGGAACATTACTTTCGAAGGCCAAAGCAGACGACCATGTAGTTCAAAGCTGCCTCTTTTCTTGAACAATTCGAAGTATTTTTGTCTTAGTTTAAGAGTAATCACTAATCATTTTCTAAATTTTTTGAGGTTTTGACGATTTTTATCCTTTTTTTACAGACTCTGCAACAAGAGGGTGAACGATTTTTCATTGAAACAAAAATATTCCTGATATTTCTAACTACAGAATTTTCAAATCAGTCATAACGCTGCAATATAAATGTAGCTGGCCGCTGCGTAAAGATTCTATGATTGAATCATGACGTTCCTAATCAGACAGGAACATGAATTAGATCTTAAAACAATTATTATCCTTACACCATCACCTCTAGGAGACAGCACAAAACATAAAGCAAATAATTAAAGTGCTCACAACCAAATGGTTCTTCAAAGAACAAATCACTTGAGAATCACATGCCTTCATCGCATTTTCCGCTGCTCCTGGTCTCGAGGACAACACCCATTTCACAGGCCGCTTGCATCATGTGGCACCAACTTGGATAAGTCTGATTGTTTGTAGCACACACAGGGCCATCCATTTGAACCTTCAGAGTTCTACAGTTATAATGGCAAGTTGTGCAGCGGGGCTTGCCAGTCACTGCCTCTGCCAAACATGTCTTGCCCTTGGCACAACGCACTTTATCACAAGTGGCACCAACTGCAAGAAAACAATGAAGATTATTAATACTTGGTAGAAGACGGACACAAGAAAACACTGGGAAGTGGTAAAATGCATGTGTGCAGGAAGTTAGAACTTCTCCGGCAACTAAATGAAAATATTTCTCCTCTCTTGGTACTGTCTGGTTGCTGGGTAGTGTGTACTGTACCTTGCTGATCCTTATTTTCAGCCTCCTAAACTTATTTTTTGCCGATTGTGTACTATAAAAAAAAATGCTACGATTCTTTATTTTGGTATTGAAGTGGAAAATACCATGTTCAAAATAGATCAAAGTTTTTCTGTTTGAAGTGGCATTTACTTCACCATCCCATTGTGTCCACTCTTCCAAATCTTGAGTACAATGATAGTACGAATATAGCACAGTATTATGTATACATATAGTACAATGATGATAACCAGGTTCAAAAGTTTGACAGTATAATTTGGTGTATTTGTACATTTTGTCAAGTCTGAATGCAGTCTACTGTATAATGTACTCCAAGGAAGGGCCAACAAGAACAGGACTGTTCCTTACAATATTATATTAACCAGTTGTAAAGTTTCTAGACTGCTAGAATGAAGAGCAACTGTTTCAGCAGAACATTCCTCCGTGCGGTGAAGAGGTCCACAATTAATCGTCCCCATCTCATGAACAGAGTTTGGCTGATAGATGGCTGGAGACGCCCATCTGTTGCCGGAATCTAGTTGTTCCTCGATAGTTCATCTGCACGCACATTTAATTTTCCAGTTATGTGTCATGGAACTAGAGTGAGCCTGTTCATCTGTCAAATCTTGAACAATGCTGACATTTCGTTGAATAGGGATTGAGAGTGGGTTTCTCCACCCCTCTTGATGTACGCAACAGTCGTCGTGTCATACGACATTATTGACCCTACTGAATCTACAACGAGGGACGACCACTTGAGGATTGCGTATCTGACCGACCTCAGTTGAGATTGTTCATCTGGAGTTTTTTTTCTTTTGAAGAACAAACTACCACTGCCGTGAGGGCTCTCATGTATACTCCTCAGTCTAGGAGGGATGAATCTGGGAAAATCATCTGCAATGGGACTGGTACATGTTCTTAGCTGGATTATATCCTCGCACTAGTTTCAGTGTGTCCAATAGGTCTTATGCAACCAGTGCAGGGAATTTAGCACGGTGGGCCCAGTCGTGCTTCCACCTTCTCAATGAGTGATTCGAGACTATACTTTCGAATTTCTTTAGCAAAGACAAAAATGAAGAAAGATGTTGGGAGATAAAGTATGTGTTTCACTGATTGGCTGCTCTTTGGAATTACACAGAAAAGAGATGGACAAATTCTGCAGGTTAATGTCGTTCCCGACCAACAGTGTCTGCATTCAAGGGTGGTGAGGAAATTTCCCAGATTAATGTCAATTTCTTTGACAACCTATCATCTAAAGAAGGCTGTTTGGAGTCGATTTCTGCTATGTCCTTCCTTGGGTTGTGCTTTCGTAGGCCAGAAAACAAAACAAAAGCGCACACTTACAAATTATATATCTTTTTAATGTTAGAATTAATCAGAGCATATTACCTTTGCACTTGCCCTGATAGGCTACGGGGATAGCCCTCCCCTTCTGGCATGCTGCCTGCCGAAGATGGCAGAAACTGTTGTATGTCATTCCATCCACCCCGCACACAAAATTCTTGGCTTTTGCGTCTGGGCACGGACGTGAGCAACGCACACAATGGGGTGTCAAGTTTTGATCCAAAAGACACTGTTTTTTCCCTGGGCACTTTAATGCATCACAGGATTCTGAAATTAAGATGAAACATGTAAGATGTGAGGCATATCGTACTGAAACAAAACAAAAAACTGAAATTCATTTGCAAAAAAGTCAAAGTTTTAGGCCAACTAGTAAAATAGCAACTCTCCCCAACATTATTTTGGTCAAATGGCTACCGCACTTTGCACAATTTTTCACTCAAGACAGGCATCTTGGGCAGTTGAATGTTCAATGTACTGGACCTGCACACCCACAGGCTGTTTACACACACCCTTGAGATTCAAAAAACGGGAACACACTTGTTACTACCTGTTACTACACTTGTTACTCGTTCGCAGATGGATCACTGGGTCCTGCAATTGTTGAGCCAGCCCTGTCTGTAAATCTTTCAACGTTACAAAAGTAGGCAATATACAACTGTTAAAAATCGTCAAAGGAACGAAGTTTGGTGCCGTTTCTTCTGTTTTGAAAGTGCCTCTGTATCCACATTACATAAGAATGCTGTGAGTGTCGATGTTTACACATCTTGATTTACAATGCACACAATGCAGTAACAGGTAAAAATAAGGCATTACAGTAAAAATGTGCCCTCAGGGTGGCCATCATAAACAATAACACAGCTACGACGTAGTTAGATTTTAAGCATTTGTGAGTAGTAGATAATTAATTATTAATTTCAAATTCGTCACCCTCTTCACAAAGGAAGGCTGCAATTGCAATTGCAGACTGTCCAGGATTGCAGGTATCGAATTACCGGTTTGTTGAATGATTATCAAGAAGTGTTGGGGATTGTCAAGAATTGCTAGGGGAGGGGGGGGGGGGGATATCACAATACACTGATCAATTCCTCACAATAACGCATCCCACTATTGGTTACATACTTCTACAAAACGATCAAAGTAGGCTAATTCCTGTGGGATGCAAACCAAGTACGGTAATTGTTAGGCTTATATTAGCTCCAATCTTCTGGTCCCATAGGAATAAACGGGCGGCTCTTTTTACAGTACGAGTGTAGTTTCCAAAGGTAACGTTCTAAATCACATTGTCTGAACTCTGCCTATGCTACAAAGTGAGGGAAATATTAAACTGTTTCCAGTTTTGTAAATACTTTACTACCTCCTGCTTACCCAAGTTATTTCTGAAACTGTTCATCCTTGCTTTTGTTTTTATTTTTTGATTGTGTAAAATTTAGACAATGTGTTTTCAGTTGTCAGAATTGACAAATCAGACATTGTTCTTGAGAGGTTACTAATGAATGGGTCATCTTTTCCCATAGTGCCAATGACTAGAATGGTTTAAGTAATAAGACAAATAACTTTCAGGTCAAGGCACTAGAATTATGGAGAGAAACAGCCTTTTAAGAGGGCCTAGGCGTTTTCCCTATCTTTTTCATCCCGTCGGACTTGTCATCAGCGTGAAAGTGCTAAAGAGAAGCTAGAAAAGTGTTAAGAGTTTTCTTAATTATTGAGTTTACCTTAGTGCTCGAAACTTACAAATACCGGTAAATAAATAAATATTCATTAACTTCAAATATGGTGAGTTAGATGCTAACTTAAAAACAGTAATTAAGTAGAATTAGTAAGTTGAATATGTTTACATTGTTGAAAATTAGCCTTATGGGTAACCAAATAAAAAAGTTGTTCCAATCGGTCCAAAGATTTAAAAATTTTGATATCTAAGTAACTCCATTTGACCTCATTCTTATGCTCAAAAGCAGGGAACAAAATTCACCCTGTTTGAAGAAGCACAGAATCTGAAATTATTTTCGGAATACACGCAGTCACGATCTGTGCTATTCCTAAACCGCAGAAACGAGACGACAGAATGGAAGAACTGGAACTCTGGTTAGATTGAAATCACCAACCAGTTTAACCCCTCTCAACATCACTAAGTGGACCGTTCTTTTTTCTCTCTATACAGCTACTGCTCACTGAGAAATCGGCGTAACAGCATAATTACACACTAGATGGAATACGTACTTGTACACTGTTATGAACAATTATCCACAGCATTACTATATTTAGTAATATAATTCAGTATATAATAAGTACGTAATAACATGAAATCACTCGGAGTACAATCATGAAATATAGACATGGCAAGCTAAACAATATTAATATTTTTTTCTGTAAAAAAAAACAACTAAATTTGAACGATTGTCAGGGAACAAGGCTACGGATGCGTCAAGCAGGTAAAGAGGGATAAAAGGAAATATAAGAGGTGTTCCACAATTACTAAGGACGTGCAAGGATTAATCAGCAGTAGATTGATCGATTAATCGCACTGCATTATTCAATAAAACAAAATCTATTTATTTTAAAACCTTACTTCTGGTAATAATTTTCATGGAAACACCAGACAACCTAGAAATAGGTTTAAGTGTCGACCTCTCTGCTGTCTCTTAACTTACATAACAACTGACTGTTAATATTCTTATGTATGTTACACGGCTATCTTAATCATTACTTGAAAATGACAAACTGATAACCGCAAAGTTAACATTTTATTATGTCTCTGTTGGCTACTCTTATAAACGCAACGAAAAGAAAAGACGTCTGCCACTACTGGACTCAATCCCAGCAACTTCCTTAAACTGGCGGATGCGCTACAACTACAACACCACGGGTAAGAGGAAGTATTCTGGTTTCAAGCTCCAGCTAATTCAGTTTTCACAGTGACCACTAACAAACATCAGGAGAGAAATCAAGTGCTTCTTGTACCTCCTGTGGTGGTAGGTTCTGGTTCAACTAACAGTTCGGACTGATGTATTCCCCTTTTTCAGATTATTAGAGGTTACAAAAACGCCAGTCGCAAATGCCTAGTTTGACTTGTACTATAACTTTGTGCTGGGTTTCTTATTACTTACCCTCCCCATGGCAGAAAGAGGGCGTGACAGAGTCATAAGCTGCAGAAGATACACACTTTGCTGCTATTTTAGTTACATTAATCCATACAAGCTCAAAACCAGACTTCAAATATTAATTCTGCAGAACTTGTAGAAGAAAGCCACATTGCCGCAGAAGGCTGGAGAAGTTTCTACCATGGGGTTTACCCTTAATATGAATTTGTCATGGGGTGCAAACTTGGTTATGTGCAAACCTCAATTACATAAAATAAGTGAAAATAATCTTAAAAAAAAAGTGTTCCCTATTTAGTAGGGTTTGCTTACAGTAACAGTGTATAACAGATCAATCTGGCTTGTGCATTTAACACGTTTGTTTGTCACACACAATTCCCGTAGTTCATACATTTGGCAAAATTTAAAGGCTGGTAATACTATCATAAGAAATTCGTAGCAGTGCAAATAGTTATATTTGTGCATTTGTAAGCGTGCAATGAAATACAATGAAGCGGTGTTTATTAGTTCACAAGTATTCAGTGTAACATATTTGAGAAAGGGTGCCGGTGAATTACTAAAAAACAAACTGTATTAAGGAGAGTTAAGAAGTGATACTCATGATTCACTACTGGGTGCTAAAACGTGTGCCAAACACATGATGACACATGCAGTGTGCACATAGATAGCATGCTACAGGGGAACAGACTCCTTCAGACGGTTTTATTCAGGTGACGTTACATCCAACTTACTTGAGAACGAGTTGAACTTTTCAGACGTTCTTTTGCTTACAGGCCACAATGCATACGGTACTTCAACCCGAGGACCACTCTGTTGGCCCTTCACCACGATTACGTCAGGTATTACGTCATCAACCTCTGAAAATGAGTGTCCATCGTCTGATAAGTCGTGGTGTTTCCCCAACTTACCACCATTTGTTAGGCCCTTTGACATGTATTCGCGTCAATTGAAAACAATTCTTATGGATTAACTATGGACTTGCTCGCGTATTTAAATCTTTACACAAAGGAAGCTTGGCTACTTCATGCTACGGGTACAGATTCAATATTTATTAATTTAACATTCTCATCTACACTCCTAATTTGTTTTTCTTCATGCAAAAACATAAATACTTTGTCCATAAGCTTTAGCGGCTTTATTTTCATGTGAAAAGAGCAGGCTAGAAATCAGAATTTAACGATTATTGTAGCTGGTTTATTTTTACTGTATATATTCCAAGATTAATTGATACCACTAAGTCATAAAGTTAAAGAATCCTCAAAAGTTAGCTAAAGTCAGTGGCAGTGCTTGCAACAAATGCTTTCAGAGTCATAAATGTAATTTCAGCTTTAGGGCTGGTTAGTAACTGAAAATGAGGTTGATCTTCTTCATGCAATTCCCACTGCCATTATTCTATGTTTAAATAACCATTTGAAAGTCACAGATCCTTATGGGTTACAACTATAAGGTTCAAACAAGAAGCTACGACACCAGTAAAACTAAAGAAATATCAATATGCTGGTGGTACGAAAAACAACCATTAGTTAACTTTGAACTTTACAATTAAAGTATTACTAGCAGTTCCCAGCTGTGTTTACACTGCCCTGTTTACAGATAATATCAGACAGCATTACTTTAGCAACAGCAGTATCTTGCGAAAATGTCAACATAAAAATTAGTGGGTTAATTTTTTGAAGTATGCCTATTTACTGATACAGAGTTGGCATAATGTTTGTGCAGTGCCAGTAAGCATAAAGAGGTAAGTGAACCGAAAGCGTGGCGTAGGAAAGGCCAAAGAAATACATTATGACCCCAATGAAAGAATGAAATGCATACAAACTGTGGTTGAGTGACAGATTAAAATCAATAACGATCTTTGAAAATATACATTCAATTAAACACTTTAGTGACAACTTTTTTTTAATTAGTACAGGCATATGTTTGGCGTTATCAGTGGTCCTTGGGGATTGTTCCATCTGATGAAAAAATAACACAAATGACAACAGAGGAAAGTTGATCATTGACTATAGTGTACGAGTATGCAGTTAACATTTTTCCAGTCTCGCCAGAAACACAAACCAATAAAAATTAATGGCAAAGTTTAGAGATGTTTACTGGGTATGAGGCTGATCAGAATGAGGTAAGAATAATTCTGCTTTCGTTTATTTATTGTAATCCTCCACTTACGGCTTATATGACTGAATTTCTTTTTTTTTTTTTTTTGGGGGGGGGGGAGGGGGGAGGAGGACTAACTTCCTTTGCATTCAAAATAGATCTGCTTCCTCCAGATTCCAAATCAAATGATGCCATCTTATTGACAATAACTGTGCCAGTTGCAATTTCGACTCGGCACCTGTTCTTCGGCTAGGTTCGCAAAATACCTGCTGCAAGGTATCCGTTATAGTTGCCATATAGTTGCCGTGAAAGGCCCTTGCAATTGATTTTGTAAGAGTGACACAACTACAGGGACTAGCCACCATATAATATTTCCTTACTGTTAGTCAGTGCCTTACTGAGAATTCATTGCGAAATGTGGCGACTAAAGACTTTCTGTTGTACATAATATTGCGTACTCCCGTTTTATTACGCTTGTTGGTTTAGACCAACAAAATGGTGCCTCGCTTCACAGTGCTGTGATATATGCAACTTGAGTGCTCTTATGACATCACTACCTAAGCCAAGTATGAAGGACAGCTCAATCATTTCCAGAAAGAATATCTTTGGGTTCATGTCAGATGGCCTTAGTTTTAATTGAGGTGTAAGGGTAATTTAAAACGTAAAGTATGGAAATTGTGTTTAAGCATTTATAAGTTATAAGTTATACAAGGAGGAACTCTTGTCATCATGAGCACTGGTTGGGGCGACAAAAGGGCAAGAAAACAAGCACAATTTGTTCCCTGTGCCTAATCTGTAAATTGCTCAGAGTCTGTTCACAACTAGTTTGTGCTGTACGTTTTCATGGTGTGGTTATAACCTAATTTGTCCACAGTTGAAAACGATGCGTGTTCTCCGTAAGTGATTACGGTGAGTGGGTGATTTAACGAAACAATTGTCAGCTGTTCTTTAATTTACACTGTGGATTCTTACTTCGAAGTTCTTACTTCCATACATCTTTCCTACCTGCGATTGGTATTGATTTTTCCCCCCACCTGGAAAACATACCAGGGAAGTCATTTTAATTGTCCATTCTACAGAATGATTTCAAAAAGTCAAGTGTCCTGATGTTCTGGAACTAATAGTCGTTATTCACCATAAGCTTTAGTTTACAAACTTGCCTACAGACAATATACATGCTCCATACGGCAACAACTTTGCAAGATACGTCCAAAAGTACCTCAGCGGTAAATTTGTTATACTCACTTTGGCACGGGCCGTAGTATGCAGTCTGAACTTGCTTCTTTTTTCTACACGACCTCTTCAGCAAAGTGCAGTAGTTTCTGTACGTGTGTCCGTCAGTTCCGCAAACGGGTCCTTTACGCTTGGCTTTGGAGCAATCCGGAGAACAGACGCATTTCGGGGACGACTTGCGCAGAACGCATTGCTTCCCTGCTGGGCATTCTACCCCAGTACATGACTCTAAGGAGAAAGAAATATCCATTAAATTTCAATTTAAAATGAATCATCAACATTTCAATTTTCCAACAGAATGAGACGCAGTCGTGAACAAACACTCAGTCAAACCATAAAAAAATATTGTACCCTAGTCCGTTAAACTACTATCAGTATTTCGCAAAAAAGGCCATTCGTTCATGTCAATCACTTCAATACTCCGTCAGTACAAACAATCATTGTATTGCGTAATTATATCCTAGAACAATCCTAGGGCACGGGGCCACAGTCTCAAATTGGTTATGCCACCATCCAGGTTAAATTGTCGACGACATTTCTTCGCTGTAAGGGTGGTCAATGCATGGGATTCTCTAAAAAACGATACTGTCACTGCGGGGTCTATTGGTGTTTTTAGACGTTTGTTAAATTTAGAGGATTTGACACCTTTTTTATATAGACAAACTTACTAAAGCCCAACTTTGTTTTGTTTTCACGCATATTGATAAATTTTTTACTGGATTTTTACTTAAATTAGGCTGGCAGTAAGTGATACCAGCGATCCTTGCTTGACCTGTTTTGCTTTGCAAACAAATGTTCTATTATTATTATTATTAATACAAGCAGCTCCCTGCAATAATTTTTTTATTTTATTTCTCCCTTTCCCCAATTTGTAACGGGATTAAACTATCGGGGGGGGGGGGGGAGGAAAACGGTACGGAAGCTGTACAAGAAACTGAAAGAAAGGAGGAAGGGAAAACAAGGGGAAGGGGGCTGAGAAAGAAGTTAAAGAGGGGGGGGGGGGGAAGGATTTCTTCTGTTTTTGTCAGATTTCATTTTATTGGTATCTTGGCTTGAAAAATGGTAATGAGGATTCGTTCCTCACACTCCAGGGCGCCCTTGCAATTTAACGTCAAAAGGTGGAATTGCCGTAACGTACCATCTCCACTGACCCTGAAAGTCCTTTAACTTGAGTTCAGTGCCAAGAAATGACGATATGTTTCATCCCTTTAATTACTAATCGGGATGGTCAGTAACCTGACTTAGCCTCGCCAACATCAACACAACAAGCAATCAACCCCCAAATCATTCGACCCGATTTCCAACTTACGCGTTCAGAAAATTCCTCAAAGTTGCACAATCATTGCGTTGCGTAGAATTCAAGGAAAAAACAAGAAAGAACGGCAAAAAAAAAAAAGGAAAAAAATTAAATTAAGTTTATCGTTTCCGATTGCAAAGACGTAAATGACAGCGGGGCTATGATTTAATGTCTTGGCAGACGTATCCGGTTATTTGCTAACTACGAAGATGTCGCAATATGCGCGTGCCGACCGGTCAAAACTAGTTAGCACCACTCAAAACTAGGATCGCGTGATCGTGTACTTTGCGTACTAAAAAGTAAAGTTATCATTAGTTAGCACCAATTAAAACCTGACGTTGTTATTTAGATTCCCCTAGTCCGACTCACCACTTCAAATACCGTGCCGAGCTTAGTTCTACTTGATTTAACTAGATAATCTAACCTTCCTTAAGCAACAACAATAACGTCAGATGAGCGTGAACGATGAGTGACTAACGAAGGATCTCCATTTCTTGGGTCCTTGCTATCCAAGCAACTGGTTTTGAGTGGAGCTAACTAAGGTTCGCATTTTTTTGGGCCGAAGTTATTTGACACCAATGTTAGATACACTAAACCGAAGCCTATATTAAATATTATTATTTCTTATATTTAAAAAAATCCTAGCTCTCTCTATATACATAATAGTATATAGTATACTAGACGGAGCCCGTGTGGTTTTGTCTGTCATGTGTATGTCCATCCTTCATGAAAGTTAAGTTCTTTTAAAAGCTCAATTTTTGGGTATACTGGCTAAGAAAAGTTGATTTTCATTCGCTTCGCTCACTCAATCAGCGCAACCCCCTTACCACTGTAAAACATGTTTACCGTAACATGACTACGTAAGTATTTTGTCACTATTCGTTTATTAGTGTCTTCGCAGACTCCTCTTTCCCGTTTGTTTTAAACTGTTTTAGCCTATGTTTTGTGGCCGGCGATTGCTGATTTGTATTGTTGGCTAATAACAATGTTTAAAACAGTGAAAAACAATGCCAAATGATCATTCAGGGCCCCGTAACTCCGGAATGGCCTGACCAATTGAAATTTTGCGTTATGGTGCAAATGTGCATCACGTTAGCTGTCCATAGATAGAGACCATCCGTACCATCACACATCAAATATTAACGGAGGAGGTGCAGAGCCATAATTCAAAAAAATTCGGCTCGATAGGCTTATATATTTCCCTTGTTGCCTACCTTCATACTATATTGGACGAAATCGTCCTGGATTGCCCCATTCTAATTTAGGTGTGTGAGGTTGGAGGTTTTCGATGTGGCTTCTGGTTTTGTGTAGCGCTGAACAGTGAAGAGAGGTCGCACTTACGAGCCGCGAATGCGACTAGCCTTTTTTCTCTTTTTTATTTTAATTTTACGAGGTACTATGCCTCATTCCACAACAAATAAAGCAACCAAGCTAACAACTTTTTTGGTCCTTTACTAGCATCCGTCGAATTCTTTCCATTCTTCTTCTAAAAAAGTAAGGAAATAAAAAATGAGCTAATTGGAATTGATGAACTCGATTGCCAAACGTAGCCTACTCACATGATCGCCATTCGCAATTGAAATATAAACGGAAATAAAATCATAAATTAGGAGTATGCCTTTAAGGGTTGTCTGTCTGCCGTGGTGGTGCGGTGCGGTGTAATCCGGTTTATCCTGGTTTAGGGGAATGCCAATTAAAAAATACAACGAAACGATGATGTACTTCTTTTAATATGAAATATCAACTCCTCATCGACGTGACTTTTAACAATATTTTGAAAATATTTAATTCTTTAGGCCTTGCGACGTTTGAACAAGAGCTCTAGTGCTCGTTCGAAATATAAATAGAAATAGATAAATGACTGCGTCGAGCTAACTCAAAAGACCCCCCCCCCCCCTCCCCAGGCGCCCTCATCTCAACGAAGAACGCAGGAAGAATCAGCTCATTCGTATATCAAACCAATCCTTACGCACGAAAGAGGGGGTGTTGAAACCACAGAAACAGGAAGAGAGTTCCATGGTGCCACAATCTGCTCGTAGGAGAAATAAAATGTCAAAAATTCAGTGAAAGAAGTTGTCACGCAAATTAAAGCGATAACCACGAGTACAAATAAAGGTACATTCCTCAGACCATTTTTCTCTATCCTTGTCCAATAACAGCCAAGCGCAGATCTCCATTCGCGCGTGTTACCGTCGCACCGTTTCGCGAGACTCTGCGTAGGCCAACTGAGATAGTAGCTTCGTTCTTCGCAGCAAGGAGCGCAATATTATCTCAGTTAATCTTGGGCCTAGTAGATTAAACAGCATCAACGCAAAAATTGTGTCGTCACAAACCTGAAAAATTTTCGTTTTTTAACATAACACCTTATAATTTTGTAGGCTAGCATCTTATAATTTTTCATCGGCGATCTATTGGAATAAATAATTTAAATTTTCACCACATTAGACTCTTAGATTTTTGATCTCATGGTAATTATTCATAAACGATTAAAAATTAGTACATGCACACACACAGATGAAACGTCATGGTTATTGCAAGGTAAATAATAATAAATAAAAGTTTGCTGCAAACGCAACCGGAGCGTCAAGGACCTGGTGGTCGTTAACTGCCATCCGATGTTAAAACTAAAAAATAAAAATAAAAATAAAAATTTACAAAAGGTCAAGAGTTTAAAATTATACGATGAATGCCTTACCACCTTGGTTAGACCTGCCAGGGACACAATGGTCCCCGATGGCATCGCCAAACGTGAGGGACAAATGGAGGGGGTGGGGGAAGCCGGGCACCAATTTCAATGTTACTTAAATAATTGTTTAAATATGTATCCCAGGATGCTATTAAATTAGTTCCCAATATTCAACAGAAACTCTCCTAGGTGCCATATTTTAAAACGGTTTTTTTTTAGCAATTGATTGACTAACGGGAAATAAATATACCTTTGGGGGCCGTACATACTTGATGTGGAGGATCGAGAAAAATAGCGTTGGGAGGAATGTATCTCTAAGACTGAGGGTGAAAAAGCAGGGTCGACATCGAAAAGTCTATCAAAGACTGATAAAAGTCTAGGTAGAGTCACCCTTATCAAATCTATCTTGAATAGTATAGTAGGAAGCTTAAGAAGTTGAAGACGGTTATTATCAAACAGCTTAAGAAAGGTCAGACACCATAAAGAAGACCTACGCTGGCAAATTTTTCAAGTTTAGCGAAATAAGAAAAGTAATGAGGACGACAATATGTGTGTGCGCAATATTCAAGTGTAGGACGGGTGAAAGTCCAATAAAGGGTAGCAAAAAAGGAACGATCAAGGTAGGGGCGCGTTTACGCATCAACTCGCCTTTGCATTCTCGCAGCTAGCGATCTTATCTCTGCCAGTTCTCAACGAAAACAGTCAATATAATGTGAATTCAGAAGCGCCTGCGAAATTGTTTCCTCAGGAGGAATTCGTTATCTTATTGTCACGGATTATAAGGCTGCAAGCATTTACTCAAACGATGTCGAATTTGGCTAATCCAGGTGGGGTCATTCGTGACGCATTCGATGGGTCCGTGTTTTTGTCAATTGCATAATAAGGCCTCCAAAATCTGACCGAAGCAGCTTTGGCAGGCGTAAACGTGAGCCCGGTGTTAATTTAGGTACCTAGCTGCTGAGCTGACGGAAAAAAAAATAGATAATACTGGTCCTAGTTTCTTTTCGCAATACTTGAATATTCAAAAAAAAAATCATGTTTTCCACACTATCTGTCTGTATTCGCGCCAACTTTTGGACTCCCAAGCCGGTTCATTTCAAACTACTACCAACATAGATTCGATGTCTTAATTGCGGAGTGAAGTTGGCAATATTAAAACTGATTACATTACAGACATTCCGGACGTGTTTTTGATGCTAACAATAACGAAAAAGAATATAGTATTTAATGTGAAATTTTGACCGATCTTTGGGGAAAAGTCTCAGGAAAACGAAAAAAAAAAAAAACTTGACACGCAAATGACAATTTAAAAACACCCGTCTCATTTAAGTTCATTGCCAACAATGCACATTCAACCAACGCGACACAACCTTATGAGTTACCACGGCTTCTTCATTCCTCCCTCATTTTTTACTTGTAGCGTTGCGAGGAGATTTCTATTCGTGACTGGACTTGTTCATGCACTGGGAAAAAAGGCAAAGTTACAAGAAAGTTAAGGCCACTAAAAATTAATTAAGTGGTTCTCAGAAGCGCACGCATGGGGTTTTTCTTAGCGCATGAAACGTTTTATATGACATTGTCTACAAAAAAAAGTAACAATCAGCACTTTCACCAAACATTACCTGGTGCCGATGACCACATAAGCTATGCTCCATTCACTTGATCGCCTAGAAACGAATCTAAGGATCGTACAGAGTCATGTCACAACTAAAAACTTAGATCTAAAGAATGATTTTCATCAAATGTGCAACTTTTGCACGCTGATCGTGGCATTCAAACGTAGATATTGTACTCTCGACAAGAAAATATAAGTTACTGATTTCGTTTTGTTTGGTAAAAAAAAAAAACCATCGCCCGCATCAAAAAATGACGAATAAAACGTAAAAAATAAAAGACCACCCGCTCGCGTCAATTTTATTTAGTACCACTTCCAAGAACCGCTTTATTAATATTTAGGCCTAATATCACGACAAGAATACTTTAATTACAAAACAAAAGTTCAGGATCGTTGGTTGCAATTTTCCATTGAATAATGTTTTGTTTTACCATTTTCTTACCCTTGTTTCCCTTTATCTACTTTTTTTTTTACCCTCTATTTACTCTTTCCAGGGTAAGCACCAGATTACACATATAAAATTCAAGCTCTTTCAAGTACATTTTTTTTCAAGCCCATATAATTTTTCAAGGACTTTTGCAAGACCAATGCAGTTTTTTAACTGGAAATTTATTAAGGATCTTTATTAAGCTACTCAGTTTCAAATAGGACCTAGTTTTCCTGGGAAAGAACAAACCTCACCAAACATTACAATGTTTATGTATCAATCGTGCACAGAAGAAATTTTTTTCATGATGGATTAGGGTAGTTGGCTAGTTGCCTTGGCTAAAATTGCACCAGACAGGGTAGGAGTTTCACCAGGAAAAGTTGTTTTTTTTCGGCTTTTTTTTTTTTACCATGGCTTTTTTCTCCATTGGCTTATTTCCGCAGCCTTTTCTTCCCTAGATTAGTATTTAACGGCCTGGTAAATAACTGATGAAACCTATCGGAGCAACAAATTTAAAAGAAGCCCAACAACAGTGTATGAGGTTCTTGTATATTTTTTATTCTTGCATATTCTTTATTCTTCGGAGTCTATAGTATATTCTGTATTCTTGAATATGTTGAATCATGTTAGCTCATAGCTACAGCATTATTTTAAATTAAGACAAAAAAAAAATTAAATTCAAAAGACATTCAAGGAAAATTCATACCTTAAGAAGACGTTCATGGATAACAATTTCAAGGTATTCACGGCGTTGAATTTTTTCTTAACAAATTCAAGCACTTTTAAGAACTTCGAGAACCCTGTCTTATTTATATTTTGGTTTTTAATTCTGTCTCTTATCGATTTCGAGTTAAAAAGTGTTTTACAAAAACCTATCGCAAGCGGACGAACACTTTCATCCTTGTGTAGGCTCACGTAAAGACGTTATTGAACGTAATGAAAAAAAAAAGCTTTGAGTGTTTCCTGCTGCACCTTATCCCACAGGGGATCGTCGCAAAATACGAATAGGCCGGTAGGACGAAAAAAAAAAAAAAAAAAACACATCCGGCCTATTCGTATTTTGTGACGAACCCCTGTGCCAAACCCGTAACGGCTCATGTAATAATTGCCAAAGCAATACCAAAGTGTTGAAAACATTGACACAATTGAAAGTTCTCCGCATCTTGTTCTGAAAACTGTTGCGAAACTAGGACGCGAGATGGCGTTAGTGTACTGGCGATTGCGTTGCAGGCCATTCGGTTCCGTGAGGACGTTCAAAGATCGGCCAGCTAGTCAGATGCACGCTAGTATGTCGCCTGCCAAGATTCAAGGACAACAACGTCGTCGTCCGTCCTTCCAAGATATTACGCCCTTATTAGCATGGCGACCACCAGACAATGTCTTTGCCTACAGTTAAGAAAATTTGGCTGTCTTAGGCAGCTGTGGGAAAAAGAAACTACCAGTGAGGGGCATGTGTGGGGGAAGGGGAGGGGGGAACAATCAGGTTAAATTTTAGCTAAGACAATCAGTTGGAGAGGGGTGACCTCAGGAGTGAAACTACGTATAATTTTGTTGCTGATATAATAATCGAAGTGCAGGTGAGTGGGTAGAATTTTTGCCGAGATAATTTGTTGGAGAGGGGGACGTTTAAAATGTTGCCGTGGGCCTCCAGTGACCTTACTAAGGTGCTGGTGACGTAAAAACAGTTTATGTAAACTCTATACTGTATAATCTCACAGCAAATGGGGAAGTATACAGTAAGCAGCAATAACTACACCAACAACAACTCATGCATTTGTTAAAGTGATGTTGTGCATTACGAATTAAAATGTTCAACACATATTTTGCGCAAAAATACTGTTTTCGTGCGCATGGTTGAATATTTTAATTCGTAAAGCACAACAGCATTTAAACAGATGCAATTTTCTGAACTATACGTTTGATTATTTAAATTAAAAATAATAAATTTGTATCCGTGTATATTTAGCAAGTAAAGTGAAACTTCAATCATAACTTTTTTTTTATGGTTCACTTGACGTTTTTTGTTTGTAATTTGTTTCTGCTTTCGTCCGCTGTTATACTTTCCGCAGTTTTAAAATGGACGACAGCTAAAAGACAGAGGACGAAAAAAAAAAGCAAAGGACGAAACCAATGTAAAAAAAAACAACCTGTAACGTGTGTCAGTAAGATGCCCACTGAAGTCACAAAACATCAGTGAGATACGAAGCAAAAGTGATAGAGTTGAATGAGTCGAGATCCGACAATTTAAATTACGAAATTAAACATTGCCTTTAGGCAACGAAGTCATATGGCGTACACTGAAAGTAAAACCAAAGCAAAATCACAGACTTGAACTTTGAAAGTCGTCCACTAGATGTCACCAGCGACCAAACGCATGCCTCGCTGAAGAGAAAGGAGGAAAGGAAAAGGGACGGACTGAGAATGGAAGGGAGGAAGAAGGGAGGGAGGGGAGAAAAACGGGCGTCCACTAGATGTCACGAGCGACCAAACGCATGGATCGCTCAAGAGAAAGGAGGGAAGGAAAAAGGGAAAAAAAACTCCGCTGTAAGTGGACGCGAAGGGAGTTGGTGGAAGGGAAGCGGGAATGAAGAAAAGTTGCCCGTCTTAAGGAAAGTTCGGGCAATGTCAGGTGAGCAATGGGAAATAAAACCCCAGGCTAAGCAACACTACGGGAGACACGAAACCACGACTCGAAACGAAGAAAATTTAGCCGTCTTAACGAAAAACCGGGAAACACCAGGCAAATACTGGAAAACAAAACCACCGGCAAAACAAAGCCCCGGGCGAAAACCATGGGCGAAGCCGGATACTTCCGCTAGACATTAACGTAACTTCAGTCATCGTTTAAAGTTGAAAAGAAATAAGAGTGGATGAAAATGCACAACCTTATTTGTTTTCTTTGCACAGGCCCAACAATCCACGCAAATCGTGAAAGTTCTAGTTGCACGTGACTTATCGAGATTTTGTAGATAAAATGAATAAACACGGAAGTGAGATAATTGTCAAATACGTGCGAACAGACGATTATTGCACGAGTATCGTCTTGTCCCCACCATATCTCTGTTTTCTGAGAAGCAGAGAATTGGGGGAGGGGATACACTCGTATTGCACTCGGTGGCTTCTGTGATTGTTGGCGGCTGCGCAGTATGGGTGACAACATCTTTCAAAGTCAAGGAGCTTCCCCCACCCATGTCAAAGCACTGTTCGACAGAGTGGTAATTCGTGTGTCCCTGTATATTATATCACTATCAGAAAAGTACGAATTCTGATAATTTACAGAGAAAGCGAAGCGAGTAAGGTCCAATGATCGAAAGTTTGAATTTTTTGCATCTGTGAGTGTGTTTGTCTGTTTGGAACATGTTACTTTTGCAATTTTTTTTCCGATTTGGTTGGCATTTCATGACATGCATGAGTTCGAAGATGAAATTCCTATCACAAATATTTTCGGGGATATTCGGGTTTTCCGTTGAGTAGCTAAACCAATTTTTTCTTTCTTTTTGTAGTGGCGGTAAGGGAGGCCGATCCGTAAAGCCAGTGGCCCTGGCCCGACTACTGCATGAAGATCACAAAGTTATTTGCCGTACTATGCCTTACCGACAGTTCTTTTAATGCGAAGAATGCAGAAAATAATTGCAAATGATAAAAAAGAAACACTACTTCTGCCAATTTGACAAGTGTGTTGTAGTTTAGAAACAACACGGGTACTTTTTTTTTAATAGTTTCTATAGCAAATCTCTTGCATGGTGGCAGGCAGCTATCCAGATTGGCTCGAAGATATCAGTATTGGATTCGTTCACTTGGACTATACTCAGGAACTGCATCAGCTGGAGATGAAAATGTAGAAAACTATTACAGCGGCTCTCGCTTGACCGACGAGTAACTCTTCTTCACAACTCTATGACGCACCTGGCAGGTTTCGGTTTCTATTCTTACCATGCTTTAAAAGGGAAAATAAGGTGTACACATTTGTGTACGACGTTAATAGGCCCTTTTTTTTAACTCTCTTAAATACAAACAGATAATTAAAATCCGTTGCATAAAGTATATTATACGATAAAAAAAAAAGAATTTTACATTTGCGAATTTTATAACCTCTTGTTGCTAATAGTCGCCGTTGTTGCAAAGTGAGTAAACTGATTAAGTTGTCTGTACTGTACACTTACATTTTTTCCCCGTAAAAATGAGAAACATTTGCTCAAAAAAGCAAAAATATAAATCTTAAAAATGCACGAATTATTTATTATTTGGATAACACACTTTGCTAACAACGATATCTAGTGGCAAGAAATGGTACTAAAAATTGGTAAATTTCAGTTTTTTTTTATTGTATTTAAGACAGTTAAATACGGCATATTATTGCATGAACAAGTATTTATAAATCACTTTGAGGACAGAATGTGTCCGTGGATGGCGTGGTAGATGTTGCGTCCGCCGTAATGTCTTCAATGTGAAATTTCATTACTGGAATGTTACTTTAATTTCTAAAAGTATTTGAGAAAAGTGAATTCAAAATTCTAGATATGGTTGGCAGACGAATTGGATCAAATTCGATAGGCTTGCCACATTTCAAAACAATTGCACTAGACTTTTGGTCGGAAAAGCTCCCATTTCGAGACAGACGACTCGGTATAGTCAAGTTAATTAAACCAGCGTCGACACTGATGTTACATTACGTCAGCTGCGTACAGCAATTGTGAGATTTTTTCCTACCTCAAGTGATACGTAATTAAAAGGCTCAATTCGTATAAATTTAGTAATCTAAGAAAACGAAGCAAAGGGGAAAAAATGTTCTTTTCCACTGGAGCCACGGCGGTGGGGGGGGGGGGGGCCGGCCAAGGGGAAAGACGCTCTTATGTTCGGGCTTGAGTTGGGGCGGGGGCACTCAAGCCCAAATATTAGAGCAAAATTTGGTAAAAGTAACAATAAGGTATTTATTACAGCTGAAAACAATTTTGAAACA